>JAJIBD010006201.1:0-146905 GCA_021461705.1 Cryptotis parvus
AGTTGGACTAATGAATGCCTGTAACAACTGTATTATAAACAATACCAAAAAATTGTGAACCATGGTGTTTAAATAAGAGATTTTTAAAAAACAAAGAATAACGCCACCAAAAACAGGTGTGTTACCTTCAAGCAGCAAATACTTATTCTGCAATAAACAGGAGCCATCTTGAGCCACACAACATGGATGTGACTCTCATGCATGACAAAAACTAGACTCAGAGATAGTAGGCTGACGATTCTATGGATATAGCATTTTGTAAAAGGCAAAGCTCTGGGTTCAGAGAACAGTCTCTGGCCTAGTTGCCAGGCATTAGGTAGAGAAGAGACTGGTTTCAAGAAGGCCGGAGTGCAAAAGAATTCCTTAATGGTTTAGTTCTGGCAGTGCTCAGGCTTATTTCCATAACTGCATTCAGAGATGACTCATGGTGGCTCTCAGGGGACTATGTGTGGTGTCAGTGATTGAACCCTGGCTGGCTGTAAGCAAGGCAAGAACCCTACCCACTTTACTATCTTTCTGGCTACACACAGGAATTTCTTTGGGCTGTTGAATTGTTCCATGGCCTATGTTCAATGGTGGTTCCCAGACTTTATACATGAAACATAACATGTCATTCAGTAGAAAGTGCTCATGGTAATTTTACCATATACTAATTCAAAAATGAAAAGTAGTTGAAGAGGTGCTGGGAAAGACCACCACAGGTAAACTATTTGCCTTGACCCCACAACCCAGGTTTGATCCCCTGTACCCCATAAGGTCTCCAGATCACCACCAGGAGTGAGCGCTGAGTGCAGAGCCAGGAGTAACCCCTGAACAGCACTGACTGGGCTCAAAAAAGCAAAATATAATAATAATAACAACAATAATAATAATAAACCCCATCTCCCTTTCTCATACCCAAGACACCTTCTCCCACTCCTATCCTCTTCCTTCTGTAAACTTAGTTTTGTTGTCAATTCCCACTAGCTTATTTTTATTTTCTTTTGCCTATTCATCAATTTTATTTCGTCTCTTGTGTGGATGTGACTCCCTGCTGCCTCCCCTCTGCAGGAGCCTCGTCCATTATTCCAGAGGCAGCTGCCCACCCAGCACAGGGAGACTGCTGGGAGCAAGTTAAAGGAGCCGGGCTCATGCACTGACCTAGTAATGGTCCCACTTCATCAAAACCTGCCTCTCAGGTGGGTGAACATTGGATGCAACAGATAAAACGAGACGAGGGGTCCATTGATAAGATTTTGCTACCATGTTATTTCATAGACTGAAAATAGCTTCAAATCAAACCCATGTTATAAAGCACCAGCATTATAGAATCTCATTTAAATATTAAACCTCCTTCTCGCTCCGGGCCTCAGCTGACCATGGAACCCCGAGGAGGGCAGATGGGCTTTGGGAGTGGGCCCGTCGCCTCCGGGGGGGTCCTGGAAGCAGCCGGATGGGACTCGTCCATCCACACTAGCCACCATTTTCGTTGTCCGGACGCTGGGAAACTGCCTCCCACGACCAGATCAACAGAGCAAAACCAGTTCGAGCCCAGGTAGGCGGCTCCAAGAGGCGGGAATCACTGGGAAGTCGTCAGATGGAGGCATGGTCGGCCCTTCCCCCTCCATCTTGTCGAGCCTGGTTTCCCGCCCAGGAGCTGCCAGTGGGGCCAGCATCCAGGGTCTTGCAGACGGCTCGGGAGGCGGGAGCCTGGCTCGCGCCGGGCCTCAGCTGACCATGGAACCCCGAGGAGGGCAGATGGGGCTTTGGGGAGTGGGCCCGTGCGCCTCCTGGGGGTCCCGGAAGCAGCCGGATGGGACTCGTCCATCACACTGGCCACCATTTTCGTTGTCGGACGGCTGGGAAACTGCCCCACGACCAGAGGAACAGCAAAACCAGTTCGAGCCCAGGTCGCGCGGCTGCTTGGCCGCGCAGGCCACTAGGGTGGTGAAACAGTGATGTTATTTGGTGTACTGCATTCCACGAAGAGCAGGAAAGTTTGCTGGGAGGGAGATATACAGAGGAAGGAGATGACATATAGAACCCGCCCGGGTGGTTGGGGTGCGGGAGCAGGGAGGTACACGGGATGTTGGTGATGGGAGATGGGTTTGGGTGGAGGGTGCATGGTGGAACCCTGTGGAGCCGGGACGCTACATGAGCATCTTTCAATTAAAAAAAAAAGGAGAAAAGGTGGAATCTACCACAGACATGTGGGAATCTGAGGTTAGGTGGGACAGAGAGGGAGCAGTGTGCTACTATTTGTCAAAAGTGATGATGCCAGCCTAGAACTGAGCATTGAATATAGGAGAAAAGATATGCATGATGATCTCTAAATGTATGTATTGCAATCCACGATGTGTAGGAGAAGAGAGAGAGAAAGAGAAAGAGAGAAGAGATAAGGAACTTGCCATGGAGGTGGGCTGGGGAGGGGGAGGGAGTGGGGACGTTGTTGGTGGGAGATGGGCACTGGTGGAGGGATGGGTGCTGGAGGACTGTGTGACTGAGACCCAAACATGAACATCTTTGTAATTGTATATCACATGTTGGTGTAATAAAATATTTAAAAAAAAAAAAACAAAGAGCAAATGCGTGCGACTGTTCTCATAACACAAAAGGCAAAGGAAAGCAGCTTTTTTTTCTTTTTAGCCTGAATAATTTTTTTTCTCCACTCAGAACTCCATGGAAGCATCTGCTACCTGAAAAGATAGATTTGACTCTTAAAATACAAATTTTAAACTATTTGAGGAGAATGAAAAAGGAATGGATAATTCCAAATAGCAAATGTACTCAGTAGAACAAAACAGATGATAAATGTGTTTTCCAAATAGGTGATGGGTTGGAGGATACTTCTGTTGTATTGAAAGCTATTACTTCATTCAATAAACATTTACCATGTGCAGTAAAAAAAAATAAATATTAAACCTCCTTTACATAAACATACTGGACTACATAGAAATAAAAAGCTTCTGTGCCTCAAAAGAAATGGTGACCAAGATGCAAAGACAGCCCACAGAGTAGGAAAGAGTATTCACCCAATGTCCATATGATAAGGGGTTAATATCCATGATACATCAGGAACTGGTAGAACTTTACAAGAAGAAAGCAGCCAACCCCATCCAAAAAATGGGGAGAAGAAATGAACAGAAACTTCATCAAAGAAGAAATTTGTAAGGCCAAAAGGCATATGAAACTATTCATCATCACTAATCATCAGGGAGATGCAAATCCAAACAACAATGAGGTATCATCTCACACCACAGAGATTGGCACATATCCAAAAGAGCAAGAACAACAAGTGCTGGTGTGGATGCGGGGAGAAAAGGACTCTCATCTATTGTTGGTGGGAATGTCAACTGGTACAGCCTTTTTTGAAAAACAATATGGATATTCCTCCAAAAACTAGAAATTGAGCTCCCATTTGACCTAGCCATACCACTCCTGGGAATATACCCTGAGAGGCCAAAAACATACAGCAGAAACACAATCTACACTTCTATGTTCATAACAGCACTATTCACAATAGCCAGAATCTGGAAACAACCAGAGTACCCAAGAAAAGACAACTGGATAAAGAAACTATGCTACATCTACACAAATGGAATACTATGCAGCTGTTAGGAAAACAAAGTTATGAAATTTGCCTATAAATGGATGAGGATCATGTTAAGTGAAATCATCCAGAGGGAAAAGGACATATATAGAATGACTTCATTCATTTGCAGGATATTAAAAAAAATAGTATGATACTAATATCCAAGGCCAGGCAAAACATGGACCAGGAGATCTTGTCAGTGGGTGGAAACTACCACCAGTGTGTGAAAGTCAAAGGTTAGGTAAGGCAGAGCAAGGAAAAGTATGCTAATAATTGTTGGAAATGATACCAGCCTAAACTGAGCATTGAAAGTAGGCAAAGGATATACATTATAACCTCTAAATGTATGTATTGCAAGCCACAATGTGTGTGTGGAGAGAGAGAGAGAGAGAGAGAGAGAGAGAGAGAGAGAAAAGAGGCAAAGTGCCTGCCATAGAGGCAGACTGGGGAGGGGGAAGGGAATGGGGACATTGGTTGTGGAAAATGTGCACTGGTGGAGGGATGGGTGCTGGAACACTGTATGACTGAAACCTAATCATAAACAGTTTTGTAATTATATATCTCACAGTGGTATAATAAAATTAAAAAATAAAATATAAAATAATAAAATAAAATACTTCATAAAACTAAAAAATTAAAAATAAAATAAACTTCCTTTACCTTCAATTATTCAGGAGATGGTAAATTGTGGGGTGCATAAGGAACCAGCCCCAAAATACAATCCTAGGGCCTTTGCAGAGATGTTCACAGATGTGTGTATTCATGGGCAGGGCCTATGTTTATCCTGAGGCTTCCTAAAAGTTAGTTCTGTGCCAGGTGCTGTGCCAAGAGCTTTATGTGGGTCATCACATGAGGTCTTCCTCAAACTAGTGAACTAGATCCTGTTATCCCTGCTTCCTGGTAGAACTCAGATGCTTAGTCGCCTCAGGTTCCATTCAAGTCAAGAGTTAGGTGGGACTGAGGTCAAAGCTCTTTGCTCCCTGAGCCACAGTTACGTCTCATTTATTGTTTTGGCTGCCATAAATGCATTCTGGGGGGAAGAGCTACTCCCCATGCTCAGTAAACCACACAGTATCCGGGATGGACCTGGAGTTCCCACCTGCAAAGCCTGTGGTCCAGCCCTCCCAGCCTCTCCAAAAGTCTCATGTCCATGTTCCAAAGGTGCGTAAGGCGCCTTCAGAGTTCAGGGGCACAGGTAAACAAGGACTCAGAGAAGCCTTGTTCACAGGTTGGAGCAAAGAGATACCTTCAGCCCTATCAAAATCCCCCTCAACATTGGTGGTGGGAAATGGGCACTGTGGAGGCATGGGTGCTGGAACACTGTATGACTGAAACCCAAACATGAACACTTTTGTAACTGTATATCTCACGGTGGTATAATAAAAACTAATTAATAATAATAACAATAATAATAATAAAACATTCCTCTCAACAGCCCACTTCCAGAGCTCCTGCCAAAACAATGAAAATAATAACATTCTTTGATTTGAACAAGTACGCTTTCTCACTTTTGTACACATTCTAAGCATTATGATCCATTACACTTTTGCTACCATTTGGGACTGGAGGGATAGCAGTGTGTAGGGCGTTTGCCTTGCAAGCCGCCCTCCTGGGTTTGATCCCCAACATCCCATACAGACCCCCAAGTAATTGGGGGTAGTAATAATAGTAGTAATTCCTGAGCGCAGTCAGGAGAAACCCCTGAGCATCACCAGTGTGACTCTAAAAAAACAAAAAAAACAAATGAAGGTTCTGAAGCCCACCCAGGGGCGTTCCTGTCTTACCATCTGGGTCTGACATAAAAAGATTTCAAGAGGGCAGGGATATGACTCAAAGTGCTGGAGGACAGACTCTTTAGGAAGCCCCCCCAAATTCAGTTCCCAAGGGCCCTGGGAGTGACCCCCAAGCATGGTGCTCTGCAAGACTAGCCCAGTAGCACTGCTGGCGTGTCCCCCAGAAAACTCTCCCAAGTGAGGTAGTGATGAGTGAGGGTGAGCTAGGTTGAGGGATAGAGGACACCTCTGCCAAGGGGCATCATTACCATGTTCAGGGACATTCCCAGCAAAACCCTGGAGCTGGACTCTTCAGGGTCTTCGCTGTCTCATCAAAATTGCACTGCTTACTTGCTTCTTGGATGAAGCTGAGATAAGAGTCCTTGGGGAAACCCACAGAAGCACCTTAAGTTGCTCTCTCCAGGATGAGTCCTGTGGTCTCCATGTCTCCAGGTGCTTGCCCAGAACTTGTCAGGAACCTGACACAGGCAGGTCCTCAGGACAAACGCAGGTTGGTCTGAGCTGAGTAGGGAAGGAGTAAAGCTCTAGCAATGATTCTCACTCCCGAAGCTCTTGGAGCAGATTTTCCCCATTTCCTTCCCTTTGCTACTGTTGCCACTGCTGCAGGGTCTCAGGGGAGCACTGGACAATCAAGAGGGCAGCCAGGCCTGAGATCCCCTAGATGAGAGTGAAGGAATAGGATTGCTAAGAATAAGAAGCCTGCAATCCACAGCCGGACCACCCATGGCTGACCTCAGAAACCGTCGAATTAGGGAACAGGTGTGGGGCAGGAAAACAGGACAGGCTGGGGCAGGGGAGGGATACGGAGAAGTCAAACTAGCTCTGTATGTGTGTGAACAGTGGAACAGACCTGAGCGTACAGAATTATCCCATACGTGCATGGTTTCTGACAAGGGTGCCAGAATCATTCCACAGGGAAAAAGAACGGTCCTATTCTATAAGTGATGGGTATTCACATGAAAAGACTAAATCTGTCTCTCTGTGCCAGTACCAATTTTGTCCACTTGTAGCTTTGCAGTGAGATTTTACATTGAAAATATGTTCTTTTTCAGAGTTGTTTTATTTGTGGTGCCTTGAATTTTCAGTTTACCAACTGCTTGTCAGGAAAGGAAGGAAGGAAGGAAGGAAGGAAGGAAGGAAGGAAGGAAGGAAGGAAGGAAGGAAGGGAAGGAAGGAAGGAAGGAAGGAAGGAAGGAAGGAAGGAAGGAAGGAAGGAAGGAAGGAAGGAAGGAAGGAAGGAAGGAAGGAAGGAAGGAAGGAAAGGAAGGAAGGAAGGAAGGAAGGAAAGGAAGGAAGGAAGGAAGAAAGGAAGGAAGGGAGGAAGAGAGGAAGAGAGGAAGGGAGGAAGGGAGGGAGGGAGGGGTGGAGAAAAGAAGGGAAGGAGAGGATTTTAATAAAACCATACTTTTTTATAATTTTTTTATTTTTACGATTACAAAGATATACAATTAAAAAGTTCATATTTGGGTTTTGGTCATACAGTGTTCCAGTACCCATCCCGCCACCAGTGCCCATCTCCCACCACCAACGTCCCCCAGTTCCCTCCCCCTCCCCCAGCCCTCCTCCATGGCAGGTTCTTTATTTCTTTCCATTTCTCTCTTTCTCTTTTCCTTCCCTTCCAGACTATGGATTACAGAACATACATTAAAGGGTTGTCATGTGTATCTTTTTGCCTCTATTTAATGCTCAGTTCTAGGTTGGCATTAGTACCCTCGACAATTGTTAGCACACTGTTCCATTTTCTGTCTTACCTAGCCTCTGACTCCCACACGTTTGTGATAATTTCCACCTTTGACAAGACCTCCTGATATATGTTTCACTTGACCTTGGATAGTGGTATCATAATATGTACATATATATTTATGTTATGCAGATAAATGCAGTCATTCTGTATCTGTCTCTCTCCTTCTGGCTAATTTCGCTCAATATAATCTTCTCCATGTCCATCCATTTATAGGCAAATTTTATAACTTCGTTTTTCCTAACAGCTGCATAGTATTCCATTGTGTAGATGTACCAAAGCTTTTTTATCCAGTCATCGATTTTAGGGCACTCTGGTTGCTTCCAGATTCTGGCTATTGTGAATAATGCTGCTATGAACATAAAAGTGGGGATGGTGTTTCCACTGCGTATTTTTTGTTTCCCAGAGTAGATTCCCAGGAGTGGTATGGCTGGGTCAAATAGGAGTTCAATTTCTAGTCTTTGGAGGAATGTCCATATTGTTTTCCAGAAAGGCTGTACCAGCCGGCATTCCCACCAACAATGGGTGAGTGTCCCCTTTTCCCCACATCCACGCCAGCACTTGTTGTTCTTGCTCTTTTGAATATGTGCCAGTCTCTGTGGTGTAAAGTGGTATCTCATTGTTGTTTTGATTTGCATCTCTCTGATGATTAGTGATGATGAGCATGTTTTCATGTGTTTTTTTGCCATTCGAATTTCTTCCTTGCTGAAGTTTCTGTTCATTTCTTCTCCCTATTTTAATAAAACCATACTTAATCCATTTGAGTAGTAATCTTTTCCTAGTACTATCTCCCAACCCATCACACAGCTGTCTTTCCATTTTTTTAGATCTTCTTTTCTTTCTTTCAACAATTACTTGTATCACATAGTACAATTTTTATATTTCTTTGGTTATGTTTATTATTAACTATTTTAAAGCTACTTAAAATAGGACTTTTTCTTCATTTTCTTTTGAGGTTTCTCATTTCCAGTATACGATAGTACAAGTATGCATGTTTGTATCCTGAAATTCTTCTAAACTTGTTTTTCTCCCATAATACCACTTTGGGTTTTCCAGCACATAAGAGCATGCCATCTGCAAATGGAGATGGTTTGCTTCTGACTTCACATTCTGAATCACCTTCATTCTACGCTGGATTTTCATTGCACATGTGCATTTTCTTGCCCTAATTTCCTGGTGAGCTTCCATATGAGTATGGGGACAAGAGCATGCATCCTTGTCTCAGCACTGATCTTAGGAGGAGTAGCACAATCTATTGTATTACGTGTGATGTTAACAATGGAAGGGGTTTTTTGAGGGGGAGTGGGTTGGAGGGACCATACCTGGTGGTGCTTAGGGCTGATTCCTTACTCTGTGCTCAGGAATCACTCCTGGTAGGGCTTGGAGAACATAAGATCAAACCTGGGTCAGCCACTTAAACGGCAAATGCTCTACCTGTTGTAATATCTCTGTAGCCCCAGTCATGAATCTTTAGTAGATTCCCTTCATTGGGTTAAGAAAGTTTCCTTCTATGGGGTGAAATAAATAATACAGGGCTTAAGCATCTTGGTTTGCACACAGCAGGCCCCAGATCAATCTCTGGCACTTCAGCACCACCAGGAGTGATTCCTGAGCTCAGAACCAAGAGTAAATCCTAAGCACTGGCAGGTGTGACTATAAATACATAAATAAAAAGAAAGTTTCACTCTGGACCCCATGCTGTGGTTCAAGTGGCCAAGCACATACCTGCTATGTTTAAGGGTCTTGGTTAGACCCCAACCTCATAAGGCCCCAACACCATCAGTGTGACCTTATGGGGCATGATGGGCCATGCACAGAATACTCAGGTTCTTTTCTATTTATAGCATTTTAGACTTTTACTATTATTATTATATTATTAAAGGGAGTTGGACTTTATCAATTTTTTTCTTCTATGTCTGTTGAGATGTTCATGAATTTTCACTCTTTATTCTGTAGTATGGCATATCAGCATGATTGATCAAGTTTTCATTTTTAAACTACTGTTCACCTGTACTATTCTTACATAATCAACCTAAGTTAACAATATGTCATTTGGAAATGTGTATTTAGGGATCACAGTTAGAGCAAGGAACTAGCAGAATAATAAAGAGAAATTTTGTAAGAGCAGGTTCTTTACAGAAGAGGGATCAGCAGATTAACCCAGAGAGCAATTCACAGATAATTATAATGGTTTTGATCATGTCTAATTTTTAAAAGTGCCCTGGGCATTCAAGTGGGCAGGCATTTCCCTGCTCCGATAGCCTAGAGATTATCAAACATATCCAAACCAGTAACAATCATCCTTCCTGAAATGCTTCCTGTCATCTTCATCATATAAGAAGTTCTGCTGAGGGCCGGAGCGATAGTCCAGTGGGTAGGGCGTTTGCCTTGCACGCGGCCGGCCTGTGACGGCCCCTGGGTTCCATCCCGGCATCCTATATGGTCCCCGAGCACTGCCAGGAGTAATTCCTGAGTGCAGAGCCAGAAGTAACCCCTGAGCGTCGCGGGTGTGACCCAAAAAGAAAAAAAAAAAGAAGAAGAAGAAGTTCTGCTGAGCACCAAGCATGTATTAAAAACTGGCTGTTTTACAAAATGGAGCTCTAGGGTCAAGGAAATGTCAGGGTAGAGTATTGCTTATGCTCAGGAGCGCCACCAGTGGGTAGAATACAACACTACATCACAGCACCATTCCAGCGAGGTAACGTTTTAGAAAGTCACACTGTTAGTAGCGGAATGTCATATAGCCAGGACAAAGAAGAGGAAGCCTACCTAAGAGGAAAATATTGGACCTCAACCCTCTTAAGGCCATCTAAAGAGGCCCAAGTTGACTATCAACATTGAGGCAAAGCCAAGCCTTAGATTCATTTGGGTTCATTTACTCTGGCAGAATAACCTGTACAATCTTCCGAGACCCCAGGTCCTAGGAATTCTGGCACAATTCCTAGAGAAAAGGCTCTGGTTATGTCTTCTAGATGCCATTTTCAAAACTAACCTTGTGACATCCTGTCAGCACATGGCCTGTTGGAGGACATGTTTAGCTAATCTGGGAGTTTTGTTGTTTTGCTCACTCCCAGCTTAATCTTATTTAAGCCAAGGTTCATTCTAATGAGATCTCTCTTCTATGTAAACACTGCTAGAGGGTGTGGCACTTACAGAAGTCACCTTGATTGAATAACTTCTGACTTATACATCTACTAAGACTTCTATGTTTTCTAGATTGGGCACAGCTCCTCTTTATACCCACTGCACCCAACGTGGGACAGTTAGAATTTACCAGGAGACTACCACCCTGGCTACGCTGAGACTAAAGGAAGACTATAGGAAGGATCATACTAGTTTGCTCTAAGCAGGCGAGTATGATCCTTTCAGTACATGAGAACAAGATACTCAGAATCACCCTGGTGCAGATAATAATAAGAAGGACCTTGTGGATACCATCTAGATTACATGAAGCTCATGAAGTTAAGATGTATTGCTTTATATCAGCCCCTCTCTCTCCAGTGTTTTACATAAGAGATAATCTCGGGATTAGTCCTTGGTGTAACCTTTGTTTATACCTACAATAGGGTGTGGCACTACACTCTGTTTAGGGTTCTTTGTTGGCATGACAACCTCCCGATTGGATTACTTTGGTGTATATAAGGGGCTGACTTGAGGCCCCTTCACCTTTACCTTTTGCCTTTTGGTTCCTCAGCCTTCAGCTTTTGGCTCCTGCGGCTTTTGGCTTTTGGCTTTGGTCTTTTGCTCTTTGGCCTTTTGCTCCATCTTCTAGTGCTGTGGAAGAGCTTTTGTACTATTAAAAGCCATTTTTGGAACTGCACCGACTCGTGAGTTTTCATCTGTTCTCCCGGCGTCCTCGGAGGTAGAAGACAACCTCTGTCCTGACACTGTCGGGGACCCCGCGGCGTTCCCCGACAATGGCCCACTGTTTAGGGTCCATAGGGGTGTGTCCAGGCAGGATGGACTGTAATCCTACTTCTGTCCCTTATTGGACAAATATTTAACTTGTGTATAAAATGAAGGTATATAATATACCTGACAGAGATGGGGACATAATTAAGATTCTTGATTTGCACACAGATTACCCAGGTTTGAATCCTGGCACCCTATAGGTCCCCTGAGCCCTGAGCACAGCCTGGTATGGCTCAAAAAACAAATAATTATAAATAGATTATAAATAAATAACTTCAACCCTTTAAAAATACTGTACCACTTCCACCCCACCCCAACTCAGTTTCTTCTCTGTTTTCATCTACCTCAAACTCTGAGTCTCCTTTTCTCTTTATTCCTTTTATGGGGGGGGAAGGAACGGTCCACACCAAACTGTGCTCAGGGATTACTGCTGCGCCTGCACTTAGGGATCATTCCTGGCGGGGCTTAGGGGACAATTTGAGCTGCCAAGGATGGAGCTGGGGTTGGTTGAGTATAAGGCAAGCACCCTATCCAATGTATTATTGTTCTGAACCTATGTTTATTCCTTTTGTTTTATTTATGGACCATACCCGGCAGTACGCAGGAGTTACTCCTGGCTCTACATGCAGGAATCACTCCTAGTGGGTTCAGGGGACCATACGGGATGCTGGGGATTGAGCCTGGGTCAGTCACATGCAAAGCAAGCACTACCCACTGTACTATCTCTCTGGTGCCTTTATTCCCTTTTTATCTTAAGGAGGAAGAAACGAACTCTGCCTATGATTTCAGTACACATTGTGGAAGAATTTGCCAAATTGATAGCAATTCTTAGTGCTAATAAAGTGTCAATTAAGATTGATCGCGCTGCAGAGAGCTCTGGGGGCTGGTGGCTTATGCTAATGTTTTGAAGTCTACTTCATATGCCTTTATGTTCCGTCGTTTCATTAGGTTTATTAAGAGCCCAAATGATACATTTCTTGTTGACTCCAAATATTCCTGAGGTGATTAATTCTGAACAATGGGGTTAATTAGTCTGCAGACTTTGGAAGACTTCTTCAGGCGGGAGCTTAAGAAGCCTGTTTCTAGGGAATGTAATCTCCAAAAGCATTACATGCCTTTCTTCTGAAGGAAAGGGGGGGAAAAATCTCCCTGGGGAAGAAAGGAGGGCGGGGATCTCCCGGAGAGTTAAATGGCGTTTAGCTCCAATGGGCCCTGGGCTTCTTTCTCTGCGTCCCCCACCCCCCTTTGCTTTCTGGCTTCAGGTAAAGAGCAGGAACCTGGGAAGGAAAATATCTGACCACAGAACACATGGAGCCACAGGAAGAGACCAGAGGGGGAGCAGAGAATGGACTCCTCTTTCCTGACCCCTGAATAAATGGGGGTGTCCCCCTCCCCTATGAACACACAGCAGCAACTTTCACCTTTTGGGGCATTCCTTCATCCACAAAACGGGACAATGACATCTGTCCTCCCCTAGCACCCAGGCAGAGGGGGAGAGATCACACGTGGAAAGGCCCTTTGAGCATAAAACCCTTTTCTTTGCTTTTTTAACCTTTGAGCAGTTAAAAAAAAGGACCCATTTTAGAAGTGGGCTTTTTTAAACTCTTTTTTTATATTATTATTCTCTCATGAAAGGGTTTCTTCTTGTAGCTGGAATTTTTCATCTCGTGTTAAAGAGAGAGAGAGAGGGAGAGTTTTAAAAATAGCTATTTTAATGAAAAGAACAGCTCCCCTGAAGAACTGGGCAGCCCTTTCGGCAGGCTTTGCTGCCGAAACTCACGGTCCAAATTGATTTTTCTCCCCCTCTTCTTTAAAGGTAAGTGATGAAATACTGTGGGTTTGAAAGGGCTGACATTTGGGGTAGCAATTAAACTTGGTCCCATCTAACCGTGCGGCAGCTGGTGGCAGCAGGCTCGTTACGGAGGGGCACAGACAGAGCAGGACTCGGTGGGCCGAGCCATGCTCAGAAGAGCTGGGCCGCTGTCTTCAGTCGGTAATTAGGTGTAACCGGCCGGCCTGCCCCTGCCTCTGGCCCTGTCTGGGGTGGAGACTCACACGGCACCCCTCACCAGAGAGACCACAGCCAAGTCAAGGGCCCTAATCATGATCATGATGATGTCTGGACTTGGGGAAATTGATTTGCTAATGGCCAGTGAGAAGGTGGCCGCAAGAGTGGCATGGACCCAGGGCGCCTCAGATAGCCGCATGAGGGACCTGCCTAGGACTGAGGCACTGCACAGGCCATGGGAGGCCATCAGCACTGGGCACCCATACCTGCCCTGTCATGTTCACATGGGAATTCAGTGGCCTCAAGCCCTGATTCCAGCATGTCCTTCCCGGGAGGGGGTGCGGGGGTGAGCTGTAGTCACCCTGAGAGCCCTGAAGAGTTTGCCTCCACCCCATTCCCATCTGAGAGGCTTCCAAGAGCCTAAGGTGGATCTCCTTTATATTTTTCCTATGTTCTTTTTATGTGTTTTAGTTTGGGGGCCACACCTGAAAGTGCTCAGGGCTTACTCCTGGCTCCATGCTCAGGGGATCACTCCCAGTGCCTGGGGAACCATATGTGCTGCTGGGATTGAACCTGGGTTGGCCATCCGCAAGGCCAGAGTCCTACCCACTTGCCATCTCTCTAGCCCCTTTCTTCCATGACCTTCTCAAGATTACTCCAGCATGCAGCCAGGACTGGGTCCCTTCCACCTGGCACAGGCCAACTCTTCAGTATAAAATCCAGGCCTGAGGTAGATACAGTCCCTGGCTAAGTCTGGCATGTCTATATCATGGCTGATCGTTCTTGAGCCCATCCCACTAGCAACTGGGCCCCAAGAAAGACCATCTTCTCTGGCTGTCTCTCGAACCCACACATACCAACAGGGACTTCCCAGGGCAGTGAGATGGAGCCCAGGGCTGAGCTGGGTGTTCAAGGCATCTGGAATGGGAACCCAGGAAGACGCGCCTCTCAGCCCTGAGCTACCTCTGATACCCCTGCAGCACCTCTTCCCAACCCTTTCCAAATCTCTGTGGTCTTCTCCGGAAGGGATGGTTTGATCACTCAGAGGTCTTCATCCTCCCCAGCCAGAAAAGCCTGTGTTCTGAAAATCTGCAAGCCGGGGACCTCTTCTGAGACACACATATGTGTGCGCACACACACACACACACACACACACAGAGTCAGGATGCCTTAGGATATCAGTGTGGCACTGGACAAGCAATGGGGCTCTCCTGGGCTCCGCATCCCTGCTCTCATTGGCAGCCCCACAAAGGAGTCACATCTACCCAGGCACTCCCTGCACAAAGTCACAAAGCAAATAGACTTCCCCAGAGCTCTGCAAGTGTTGACAGGTTCAGACTCAAATGGGCCACAGACCCTAGTTCAGGATTTCCCCACCATGGTTTCAGAAGCAATTCCCAGTTAGGGACATATACTGCACCAACACATTTCCACACCCAACAGGAACTGCTTGTGACCCCCTGCACAGAAAGCCACTCACTGCTGGCTTTGTCCTATGTTTACAAATTTGTCATTTGGAAGGTACAAGAGTCATTGCGGGGACCAGGTGAAGGGTGATGTGGAATGAGAGCAGAAGCCAAGGTAAGGAGACAGGAGGGAGGGAGGGAGCACAGTGGTGGGCGCTGTGGAGACAGCCCTAGCCAGGACTGGATCACTTTCGCTCCCCCATGCTCTTTACGGGTGGGAGATAGTGGGGCAGAGGCATGCCAGCCAGCTTCTAGGGGTCTGTCCACATCACCCATCACCCCTGTCTTTGGAGGGGTGACACAGACACACAGGAAGAGGGTTTCCACACCAAGGACTACAGGAGATGTGGTGGGAGGAAGATGGACTGGCTGTGCCAATGCTAAAATAATTAGAGGAATTAAAGTGGCTGGTCTGGATTCTCCCTCCTCCCTCCAGCATTTGATTGATGAGTGGTGCACACACATGGGTGCGGAGAGGAGACTAGTTCTCATTTTCTTACTTCCTCCTAAGGTCTAGTCAGTGCAGTGGGAGTCTAATCACTGTTCTCTAGATTCCATTCTATCACCTGGGGCAGGGAACAGGGGGTTACTAACACTGAGAAATCATTTACATTTTCACTTTGATAGCCAAATAGTGCTATGAGCAGCTGGCTATGCCCAGGAGCTGTCGAATGTTGGATTCTATCATTTGCCCAGAGGAGCTGAACAGGAAATATTCCCACCAACCCCTCAATAACCATCCAGCTGGTGGGACCTTGCAAGAGAACCCTTGGGGCTGCCTCAGAGATCCCCCATGGTGTCCATTCTGATGATGCCTGGAGGGTGAGTCTGGAGAAAGGGCCCCAGCAGAGACTCTGTAGCTCTGCTTCCAAATCTTCCAAATCACATCCTCTTGGACTCTTCCCGGCTCGGCTTTTTGAGTTGGTTCCAATTAGCGTGAGGAACAGAGTGTCCAAATAGGATATAGAGTCCAATTCAGTTTGAGTGGACACAGTGATTGCCCTAAGCCAAAAAGAAAGGGAATCGCCCCCTCCATCTTGTCGGACCTGGTGGCCCCTGCCGGCGAGCTGCCCACGGGCCAGCACAGGGCCTCACGGAAGGCTGGGGAGGCTGGCGCTCGGCCTGCGCCGGGCCTAGCTGACCATGGAACCCCGAGGAGGGCAGATGGGTTTTGGGGAGGGGCCCGTCGCCTCTGAGGGGTCCCGAAGCAGCCAGATGTGACTCGCCCACCACACTAGCCACCATTTTTGCTGTCCGGACGCTGCGAAACGGCCTCAGACCAGATCAACAGAGCAAAGCCAGTTCGAGCCCAGGTAGGCGGCTCTAAGAGGCGGGAATCACCGGGAAGTCGTCAGTGGAGGCGTGGTCGTCCCTTCCCCCTCCATCTTGTCGGACCTGGTGGCCCTGCCGGCGAGCTGCCCACGGGCCAGCACAGGGCCTCACGGAAGGCTGGGGAGGCTGGCGCTCGGCCTGCGCCGGGCCTAGCTGACCATGGAACCCCGAGGAGGGCAGATGGGTTTTGGGAGTGGACCGCTTGCGGCCGCGCGTCCACTAAAATAGTGAAACAGTAATGTCTTTTAATGCATTGCAGTCAACGAAGAGCAGGAAAGTTTGTTGGGAAGGAGATATAAAGAGGAAAGAAATGACATACAGAACTCGCCAAGTGGTTGAGGTGCGGGAGCGGGGAGGGAGGTGGGGTCATTGGTGATGGGAGATGGGTTTGGGCGGAGGGTGCGTGTTGGAACACTGTAGAACCAAAGCTCTACCTAGCATCTTTCAATAAAAAAAAAAAGGTGGAATCTTCCACAAACATGTGGGAATCAGTGGTTGGGTAGGACAGAGAAGAGAACAGTGTGCTAATATTTGTCAAAAATGATAATACCAGTCTAGAACTGAGCATTGAATATAGGAAAAAAGATATACAAAATGATCTCTGAATGTATGTATTGCAATCCACAATGTGTAAGAGAAGAGATAAAGAATTTGCCATAGAGGCAGGCTGGGGAGGGGGGAGGGAAGTGGGGACATTGGTGTTGGGAAATGGGCACTGGTGGAGGGATGGGTGCTGGAACACTGTATGACGGAAACCCAAACATGAACATCTTTGTAATTGTATATCACATGGCGGTGTAATAAAATATTTAAAAAAAAAAAAAAAAAAAAAAAAGGAAAGAGAAAAAAAAAAAAGAAAGAAAAAATAAAATAAAATAAAATAAAATAAAGGCAATACAAAAGTCTCTGATCCAACAATCTATTACAGGAAAGGTACAGTTAGACAAGTTATGTAGCTTATAGAACTTGAAGATTCAGATTATGTAGATAATCCACAACAAATCCAAGCCTGATAAATGACAAGAGTAAGGTGCTCATATTGAATTGTGAAAACTAAATTAACTGAACAAAGTTTACCTGTATGATTGCTCGCCGTTTAACAAAAATATGGAAATGTTTGTTCAGATTTTATCTCTTACTTCAAGCAATGATTCATAATTAGATAAATTCATATAGGAATATGACTGTCCACAAAACGATTTGTTATTTTATTGCATTTTCTTTATATATAATTACTAATGTAAAGAAATAATTTCAAAAGTTTTCTTTGATTTCTTATGATTAAATGAATCATTGAGTTGTCAAAAAAAAAAAAAAAAAGAAAGGGAATCAAAATCCCTTTTGGTTAGGAACTCCAGGAGAGATGGTAACCACACTTGAAGAAATGTCCTGTGCAGATGGATAAGAAAGCAAAGGATTTGGGAGAGAGAACAGGGAGCAAAACAAAATGGAGATATGACAGATGGAAACAGAAGGGTGTGAGATGATATTAGAGTTGAGTGTTCAGGGTAGAATGGCGTGGAATTGGGTTGAGAAGGGGTAAAATGAGATGGGAAGGGAGGGAGAGGGGTTGGGATGAGAGGTATAGAATGAGGTGGAATTGGGAAGGGATGGGATGGGATGAGATGGAAGAGGGCGGGATAGAACTGAGTGAGTGAGGGATGGAATGGGATGGAATGAAGTGGAATTGGGAAAGGATAGGATGGGTGATATAGGGTGGGGCGGGATGGAGTGAGGGATGGGATGGGATGAAACAGAGAGCTGTGCATTGGGATGATAAGTATGCAATGGCTGGGGGTGGGGAGACCAAGGCCTCCGGTACAGAGCTGGACTTCCTTCTCGGGACACACCCCTTCCCCAGCCAGTGTTCCCGCTGCCACCAGCAGCCCCTTCCCCAGTTGCTCAGCAGGTGCCAGAAGCAGGAGAGAAGGAGGACGCTCTTCAGGAGGCTGGCGCTGGTCCCAAGCAATCTGTTCCCCACTTCCTCCTGCGTGGGTGGCGGCGGCACGTCCCCAGGCAGCCCCCGCGCCTCTCACCACCCGTCAACGCGCCCTCACTCCCTCCTGTGTGTGTTGTCAAGTCTTCCCGATATAGCAGCCCGGAGTCTGTCAACAGCTCTGCTCGTGCCTCCTTCCTGGGGGTGGGGGGCTGCTGCCCCCTCCCACAGCCAGGCAGCTCCCACCCTCCAGAGTCAGGATGACCATCTCAGGGCAGTGCTCAGGGAAACCATGGTGTGGTGAAGCCTGGTGTGCTTGCAGGGGACTGGGGCCAGAGTGTTTGGGTGACATTGGGAGGAGGTGGGTGGAGACCCAGAGATGCATGGGCTGTGGACTGGGGCAGTGGGATGGAGGTGATGCCCATTTCTGACCTGACACTGAGACAGACAGAGCAGAAACCTGAGAGCTCATGTGAAATCTCCTGATGTCACCTTCATCCTGGGGTCCCACTGGACAAAGACCAGCCCCTAGGCCTGATGATGTGATTCATTGTCCCCAACTTTGTACCTCCTCCTGCAGGAAGCCTGCTCCAGGACACTGCCAGGGTCACTAGCGCCTCCACTGACCCACCCCCTGTTGTCCATGCCTCACCAGATGACCCCCAGGTCCGAAGACGCCATCAATAATGCACCAGTGGTGACATTTATCGCCGCTCCTGCTGACCTGGCTCTGGGCTCAGGCCTCGCGGGAAATGTCAGGCAGAGTTAATCACTCCTAATGACACAGAGCACGTGGACTTTCCACAATCCTGATCTCCACAGAAACTGCACTGGAGGCTCAGCCCCTCCCTCCCTTCCTCGTGGTCTATCCACCTGGGACCTGTCCCTGACCTGCCCAAAGCAGAGAAGGAGGGGACCGTGAGGGGACCATGAGGCCACAGTACTCCCGAGCCTCCGTCTCAGGAAGGGAGGTGCAGGCTGCAAGTCGGACCCTGGAGGTCACCTCCTGAGTCTGAGCTGTGGGCCTTGGGCCTTGGGCCTTGAGTGTGCACCTAGGCTGTGTCGCGAGCACTGTTCCTTGCCAGCCCTCCTTCTGAGAGAATCCCTTCAGGCTAAGTGCAGCACTAGAACTAGCTCACGTGTTTCATGTTGTTTGCCCTGGCAGCCTTTGGAGGAGGGACTGCACCGTTTCCTGGCTCCCATGTGGGGAGCTCACTGGCTTTGTTGACACTTTATGAGTCTCTGGATAGAAGTCATCCAGGCTGTGCTTGAGGACCAGAGGAGGGCAACTCGGCCTCAGCATCACGTGCTCCTGTTGCAGGGCCACTGACCCAGGGTGTTGGGCCTGAGTGCATGTTTTCCTGGTGAGGTCAAAGCCCAGGGCCCTGCCCCCATAGCCCTGGGGGTGCCTGACCTTCCAGGTGTAGGGGCGGTCATTCACCCTCAGTTCACAGAGAAGCCAGGGCTCAGAGAAGGGAGGAGATTCCTTGAGGTGCCCTAGGTAACACGCTGTTGAACCAGGATAAGGAACCATCTGCCTGTCTCCAGCCTTGCCTTACCTCCGCCAGCCTGGTCAGTAGCCATGGCGGAGAGGGAAAGGGAGAGCAAAGTGGCTGCCATGGCCAGGGTGAGAGGCGAGTGGCCTTGAAAGCTGAATTTGAGCTGTGGAACTAGGCCAAATTTCCACCTCTCCACTTCGTACAATCTTGTGAGCCCCTTCTTTCATTAGGTAAGTAAAATGGCCCAGCCTGCTCCCCACATGCAGGGAACTCTAGGACCCCAACAATCCCTTCTCCTCAGTCGCACTCTGATGCCTCTAGCCTGGCTCCTGGCTCCAGTCTGTTCTCTGTGCTGAGCTGACCCAGAGATGCCTCGGCCTCACTTTCATCCTTCAAAGCGGCCACACACAGAGCTGTCCCCGCAGAGCGTGTCGGAGCCAGGAGCACTGTGACCCCGGGATTGTGTAGACTTGGGTGTTTTCCTGCCATCTGTTCTGTGGAGCCATGGGTGCCTGCCCTGTACCCTGACTCTCAGACCTCCTCAGTGCTTCCCTCACCTTCTAGAGCACCAGAGACACCCCCCAGAAACTGTCATTAGCCCTCACCTATCTGCATTATGCCGGGAGACCTCCAAGTGGTCCTGCCAACTGCCCAAGGAGGATGGGGACAGAGACCTAGGGTCAGGGGCGTTATAAGCTGTCCCATGCCTAAGTGCTGGCACACAGCACTGGCCAGACCTCACACAGCCACCAAGCTCACAGTCTTGGGGAACAATGATTTCCACCTCCAACAAAAATCATCAAGGTTTGTTGCTAAACATCAAGATACACGATCCAGAGACAAAGGGAATAATGCAGGGACCTCCCAAGGCACCTGGCCCACAGCTTCGCCTGCTCACAGTCTAGCCTCCAGGAGCACTACAGTTGCTGCACTGCTCAGGTTGAGACTGCTGGGACCTGCCACAAGGCAGCAGAGGAATGAGACCAGAATCTTGCTTTCGGACTATGACCAGAGAGTCTGAACCCCAACACTTCCCTGGGCCAGTGATTTTGCCATCATTACCTGGGAAATGACATACTGCAAACTTCTGGGTGTTGATAAGGAGGCTAAGACACCTCACCTCGGGGAGCCCCACCCTTGGAGCCCCCCATCTTCCTACAGCAGTGTCCAGAGCCTGTGCGGCCTTGTCTGCCTGCCCAAGTCTCAGTGCTCTCCAGTGGGAGCACTGTCCTGGGGTCCTGGCTGCACTTCATCCTCCCCCAGGAGCAAAGCTCCCATCCCTGCAGCCACAGCACCTCCTCAACACAGATCTGAACATCGGACTAGCTCCTAGTCTCCCATCCCCTCATGCCATCCCCTCGTGTCCATTCCCTCATGCCCAACCCCTCATGCCCAACCCCCTCATGCCCATCCCCTCATGCCCATCCCTCCATGTCATTCCCTTCATGCCCATCCCTTCTTGCCCATCTCCCTCATTCCCATCCCTTCATGCCCATCCCCTCATACCAGCCCCTCATGCCCATCTCACACGGGAGCTGTCTCTCTCCAGGTGAGTGTCTCTATCAGCCGAGAGGCTGGGGGGGAGCCACTTGGTGGTCGTGGCTGGGGGATGAAGGAGGCTCTGGGGAGAGGATCTGGGGTGCCGTGCCGGGCAGGAGGGGGCCTCACAGGAAGGCAGGTGCTGCCAGTGAGAAATCCTCCGCCCACATGTGACCTTTACCAGAGACATTTTCCCTGAATGTCAGGTTCATTAGACGCAGGAGTGAGGGTGGAGGACTCACTTTACAATGGAATTTAAGACAGGACAGACAGACGGGACATCATCCTAGCTGGGGGTGACAAGCCAGTCTGAGGGGTGTGGATACTCCTGCCTCAGCAGTGTGTGCCCCCTTCGCCCCCTCGGATGAGGGTTCCCAGCAGCTCGGGGAGGGAGAGAGGACTCCAGCCCAGGGTCCCACTGCAAGTTGGAGTCTGTTGCTTCTCTAGCCCGGGTGCTGACCCGCTGCCCCTCAGAGACCCAGCACTCTGGGGACCCTGGGTTCACTACAGGGTGCCTCCTCGCAGTGCAGTCAACCCACTCCAGGAACTATGTGCCTGATGCCAGCCCTGGGCCCAGACTACACACGGCAACAGTCGGCTTGTCCTTGAGAAGCCACACATTTATGCAGGAGAGACTCAGTGCACAAATATCCCCAGTGGTGGGCAGTGCCCTTAAAGAGGTAGGCTCAGTCTCCAAAATATCTAGAGGCCAAGAATTGCAAAGGGCCTCCATGAGAAGGAGACAACCACACTGGGTTTTGAGGGATAAATAGGAGTTAATCAACCTTTTTCTTCTTTCTAGGAGAGGCTGTGTATTTATTTTACACAGCATTTTCACCAGATTTCTTTGCCAAAAACCTGAACAAAGTTTGAGGCTCTTCATGTTCCTGGAGTGAGCAGTTGCCATTGGGCTACACTAGCACGTGACAGGGATGAATGGAGACGTTACTGTGTCCACTCGAGCAAATCAATGAACAAAAGGGAAGACAAGTGACTAGTGACAAGGAGAAGTTGGTTCCAAAAACAGAGTGGCTGATTCTGAGACTCTGGACAGGCTGCCTCTGAGTCTTGGAGCCACAGTTCACCTTCCACACTAAGTAGTCAGGGCTCCAGGGATGGTACCCCCACTTTCTGCCTCCCAGTTTCCCCACACAGCTCCTCAGTGTCACTGTTGGTAGCAGCACATGTAGGTGCCTACTGCGCCCAGACAGGCCCCTTGGGTCTGTGGCGGCCCCAGCTCATGTGATCTGGATTCCTGGGCATCTGCTGATGCTTCTTGCCTCCTGCCTGGGACCATAACAGAGCCACTGCCACCCTCCCAAGGGCGTTGAGTCCACACTCTCACATCATTCTCAGAGCCTCATCCTTGATCCTTCCTGCATACACACATACACACACTCTTTCACACGCACTATCCTCAGAGCCCCATGCCTGATTCTGCCTGATTCCACACACACACTCACACACTCACATACCATCCTCAGAACCTCATCCCTGATCCTGCCTACATACACACACATAATCACACACTCACACTCTCACACACTATTCTCAGAGCCTTATTCCTGATCCTGCCTATGCCCACACACACTCATAGATACTCACACATGCACACACTCACACACACACCATTCTTAGAGCTTCATCCCTGACCCTGCCTGTTCACACACATACACACACTCACATGCTCTCACACATGATTCTTAGAGCCTCATCTCTGATCCTGCCTGCATCCACACACACTCATACACACATGCACACACTCTCACACACACCATTCTCAGAAACTTGTCCCTGATCCTGCCTGTGTTCCATACACACTCACACACTTACACAGGCACATACACACACACTCACATATACACACAGACACTCACCCACACATATTCACACAAACACACGCCAGTCACAAACTTCATCCCCAGTGCTCCCTGACTTGAAAGACCACACAGGCTCTTCCTGGAATTCTCAGGGACCCTCTGCTCCCCAGAGCTGCTCCCAGCTCCCAACACTACATCCCAACTGCAGAGCAGAGCCCCCTCCCAGGTTCTGGCAAGCACCCTCCACTCCTCAGCTGCCAGCTCTGTCTTCGCGCCTCCTGGAGGAGCAGCTGTCAGCACCAGGGACCAGGGAGGGAGAGACTGGGACAGAGACTGGAAGAGGGGCCTGCTTGCAGGGAGAAAGGAAGAGAGGGAGGAGGGCAGGGAGAGTAGAGCCGCCTGAGGGAGCCACACAACCACTGGAGGCTCCTGCAGGCAGCAGACCCAGAGAACTGGAGGCAAACCCTAGAGCAGGCCCTGCTCAGTCCTGCCTGAGGGGGAAGGAATCTAAGCAACGATGTGAGGCATTTTCATTCTGCTGGAGTTAGGAAATGACAGCATGGAGTGAGGCCAAGGAGGGGCTGGGCTCCCCGGTTCTGGGGTTCAGGTCTCTCAGGCAGCACAGAGAAGCATTTAAAACTGAGCTCTCATGTGCCAACACCCACTCAGGCACAGGCCTGCACACAGGGACACACAGGAGTCCCCGAATGTCCATACAAGCACAGCTGCAAACAGCTGTGGTGCCCACCAGCACATCCAGCCCTCAGCTGGGGTCACAGTAGAGGGGAAAGGGGGCTCTTCACCCTCAAGGGTCCCCTCCCTTAGGGCCGAGTACTCAGAGGGCAGGGTCACCCCATCTCAACAGTCTCACCTAGACGAGTTGTCAAACCCCTCCCCACGGCCAACTGGCCCCGGCCCCAGATTGGGAAGGGGCTGCCTCTCAGAGCCCCTCTGCCACGCTGTGGGGGCTGAGACAGGAACCTGGGAGCCCTGGTCTGCAGCTCCGGTCAAGGGGTGCCAGGAGGTGCTGTGGGGATAGATGGCAGCAGGAACCCTGCCTCCCTCTCAGCTGCCAGGAGCATTCTCCCAGCCCTGCAGCTGTCTGTGCCGAGGTTTCCTGGCCGCCAACCCCCTCATACACACACACACACACACACACACACACACACACACACACACACACACACACACAGAGCTCCCGTCATCCACCACACCCAGAGAGGATCCCGCTAGCCCGGGAGAGCTCAGGTCTGGGGGTTACATAAGGCCCCACCGCCAGAGTGAGTGAGTGAGAAGCACCCCTTCAGTTTATGCCCCCTGCATCCTGGATTCAGTCTGCTCTGGGGAGATCAAGAGGCACTGGAGAGAGGAGTCCCAAGGTCCCTGGAGTCACCAAGCAGGGAAAGGGGCCCCAGGTGACAGCAGATGACAGGGACATGAGGGGTGGGAGGGAGAGTTCTCCTGAAATCAGTCTGTCTCACCCCTGCAGACACACACGCACACCCCAGCAGCCCTCTCTGGACAGGAGCAGATGCTGATGGCCACAGTCTGTCCAGAGTCCTACTGCCAGCCCAGCCCACTGGACTGGAGACGAAACAGAGCCCCAGAGAGGGGAAGCATCTTCCTGGAACCAGGCCTTACTGAACAGCTACCCCGCCCACCTGCTCTGCCCCTCCTGCCCCTGGGCATGCAAAGACAGATGAAGAGGGGCCCATTGGCCAGGGGGTCCCCTTCAGAGAGATCTGCATTTTCTGGAAAAGGTGCTTTTTATCACACCGGGGGATGGGGTGGAGAGGTGTGTTCCTAACTCCTGCGGACATCTGTGGAGAGGCTGGAATGTCAAGCAGTGTACAAAGGGTGAGCCTGGGCGCACCAGTATGCAGCCAGTGTGCAACCCCAGAACCTTGTAGCAAAAGCACAGGCATCTCATGAGGCCTAAGCCAGGTGGCTCTCTCCATACTTGGAACAAGCCCTGCCCTTAACCTTCATTCCTGGGCAAGGCTCTGGAGTGAGGGCAGAAGCCCTCTGCTTACAGTGGAGTTGAGAAGGGGCGTGGCTGGAAGGCAGCTGAGATGGGCCCGTGCAGTGACATCATCACTCCAGAAGTGCCTGCTGAGGCTTGAATGGTGAAAACTAGAAGCCCAGTTATAGCTGAATTATTTCTTGCTAGTAGTAGTCATTGTAGTGCTATTTACAGGTCAAAGAGTGAACCCAGGTCTCACGCAAGCAAGACCAGGGTCCTACCACTCTGTTAACTCCCGGACCCCTAACAGCTAAATTCTCACCCCTGAAAGGACTAAACATGAAGTGGAGGAAACCAGAGCCCTCGAGTCCCTGGGGAATCTTGGGAAATGACCAGACTCCCTGAGACACAGGGACTGGGCCTTTCCCAAGACTTTTCACTCACAGGCAAAAGCTTCCAGCTGATGTCTAGGGTGAACAAAAGTGAGATTTGTGCAGTGCCAACAGGCTGCTGGTAAGAACACCTACTGGTGCCTCGGGCACTAACTCTGTGCCAGGCACTTGGGCAAAGCATTTTACACACATTAATCTGTGTAAGCCTCCAAACAACCCTTTGGCATTGACGCAGTAATTAGCCTGGTTTTACAAATGAGTAAACTGGGAAAGTGCGAGGTTAAATACCCTGCTAAGAGCCACACAGCCACACAGCGGTGAGGCTGGGCTGCATTCCAGGCTGAGTTTCACCCAGAAACTCCTGTGAGCTCAGGCTCTGTGCCCTACCCGCCAGGCTCCTAAGTCCTGGTCTGCAATATCAGGGCCTGGGTCAGGGCAACGGGCTCACCTCAACCAAGTCCATCATGGGTCAGCAGTGTCTCTCATGAGGCACCGTCCCTCCAACCTTGCCACAGCTCTCTAGGGAACACATGATTGACCAAGCCCTGCTCTTCCATCTGTTAGAATTCCATCCCTGCCCTGCTACTCAGAGAATAGCTCCTCCATCTCCTAGAATCCCATCGGCCTGCTGCCGCTAGAAGGTTGGATTGGACTAGAGTCCATAAATCCCAGGGTAACAGAGCAACACACACGAGCAGAAATCAAGACATAAAGCAGGCCTTGTTGACTTCCCTGCCAGGGAAGGTTTAGGCTCCACTATTCAGGGCTGGTGTAGAATGGTCTGTGCAAAAAAAAACAAGGCCATGTAGTGAAGGGGCACTGATTTGGAATGCTTTGGTTAGGGGGATTAAATATTGGGTTGCCCTATATATCTCATGGTGGTATGAGATATACATGGTATATATACATGGTATATATACCAGTTTCTATATCCATCAAATGGAGATAAGATCAGCGTCATCAGAATTCCAGTTTAAGAGCCCAGGAAAGGCATGTGTGACATGAATGAGTTAAGTCTGCCGACTCTCTTGCTCACTGAGCCCAGTTCCAGCCAGATTGCTCCATATAAGACAAGGCATCATCCCTAGTCCTCTTTCCGGTGATTGGCTAAGGGGTGGGCCCATGACCCGTGAGATGTAAGGGAAAGTCGACTGAGAGTCTAGAAAAGTTTCAATCCCTGATAACAGGAAGCAAGTCCATGAGGGAAGCACCTGCTCTTGTCCTGGGCAGGGCTGCTTTGAGGGAGTAAGATTTCTGGAGAGACAGACTGGCAACCACAGGAGGAAATTATCTGAGGATGATAGAAGAGAAAGAAGAACATGGATCCCCATGATACCAACTGGCTGCCAAATCAATCCCAGGACCTCTGCCATGAAGTTTTCTTGTTCATTAACAGCAAACGTGCACCCAGCTCACGCCCGGCTCGTTTGGCGTGCAGATGCTTACAGCTGTCGTTTTTTCCGATCTGATACAGTGACCAGCCAGTAAATGAATGGGTGTTGAAAACTTAGTGCAAATGTTTGTCATTATTGACAGTATTAATATGGCAACACCTCATTTATTTGGCATTATCAGCAAAGGCTTTTGCTCAGAAGAAATTTTAAGATAATTGAAGTTAACCAATCCTTTAGGCACCAAAATATTATTTTGATTTGAACTGGTATTGTTTTTATTAAAAAACAGAATTGTATCACAGTGTTCTCTCTCTCTCACTCTCTTCTCCCAATACACACACACATACATACACACACACACACACACACACACACACACACACACACAGAGCAGGCCATGGCTGCTGAGAGTTAATTAAACTTGGATACTGTGCTCACCAATGAAGCCAAAATGAGGTTCAGCCCAGCACAGCCCTGAGGTTATCTGTGCCTTTGCAGGGGTGAGGTCAGTTTGGAGCATTGGTGCAGGAGGTTTTTTTGGGGGAAGGTCTGAATCTTGCTCTTGTCCCAGACCCATCACCCTTCCAGTCACTCCCCACTAAGCCGCCAGCTGTCAGAGTAACCACTCCTTGTAAGCCTGCCCTGCCACCCCCTACTGTAGAGGATTTCTCAGAGTGGGCTGCAAAGCCAGATTTCCTGTTTGGGAGACTTGTGTACAAAGTGGATTCTCGAAGCAAGCCTCACCAAAGCACAGTTATCAGTGGCTAGATCCCAGAAGAGGAAGACCAGGATCCCACCCGGAAAGAAAAGTGAGGAAGCATTTATTTGGTAAATATTCCCCCAAAGACCCTGCTCCTTGAGGCTGAAGTTACAAGCAAGGCTAAGACAGAAAACGTTACAGCTAAAGTCCTGAGTTCAAACTCCTCCTCTGTGCCCTGGTGTTGAGACTCTAAGCAGTCAACACCACCTCTCCTAGCTTCAGTCGCTCTGTATCCCCCGGAACTAATAACAAGGAATAAGCAAGGTGTGTGCTGAATGCTCCCAAACAGTGGCTTTTCTGTGTGAATTCCCTGCAACTGGGAGCTGCCTCATCACAGACTCAGCTTTTTCCTGGCACCATAAAATGATTAGTAAAAATGTCTTGATTTGGCCCCTAGGAAAATAACAACTAATCAGACAGATCAAATGAATTCCTAAAGCATGGGGCTGCTTGCTGATAGGGACAGCCACACAGGGCAGACTCAGATGGCCCATGCAAGGGCCAGAATCCCACAGGAAGAAGCCAACTGGGTCTAAATAATGAAGATGTCTGGTTTCCAGGAAATGCCATAATGCATCACTACAACCCAGGTGACTTTTAATAGAAGAAACACACTTTCACACCCTTTCAGAGACCACAGGTCCAATGCCACAGTATGGACAGGGTTGTCCATCCTCAGGAAGCTTCAGGAGACAACCCTACCCTGGCCTTTCGGGAGCAGCCAACAGTCCCAGACCTCACTCTCCTTCCCAGCCTTCTCCTATCCTCTGTGCATATCAGGGTCATCCCTCCTGCCCTCATAAGGAAACCACCCTCCAATTAGGAGTCTCTTTGGGCAACTTGGACAAGAACACTCAGTTATATCTACAAAGACCCTTTCTCCAAGGAAGGTGGCATTCATCCTTGTGGGGGTATGGCATGGATACTTCTGTTTAAAACTCTCCAGCCCAAGACAGGGGAAGGCAGGCAGACCATACAGAATAAGACACAGCTCAGAGGAACACCCCCTCCTGCCCCCGCCCCCACTGTATTGCTTTAGGCCCCATCCTTAAAGCTTGAGCACAATGATTAGCAATTCCAAAGGAAGCATCCAGGGGCCACCTTCTAGAGGCCTGGGTTTAAGGCAAGCAGAACCGGTGGGGCGAGCAGAACCAGCCAAGCAAACTGAATCAGTCCAGTGAGCAGGACCAACAGGGGCAGGCTGTTCTGGGAGCCAGGACCATACCGGTACTATCTTCAGGAGGAGATTATATACATAGAGAGCAAAGTCAAGACAAAAACAATCCGGGCACAGCCTTGAGACCTTAAGGCGAACAGAAGGAAGATGGAGAGCTGGGCAGGAAAGAAAGTGATTCTTCCTCTAGGCTTTCCAAATCTCTCCCTGGGAACTGCCTAGCGTGTTTCCATTCTCACCTGGACATGTTCCAGCCTGGCCAGCTCTCAAGATCAACACCAGTTCCCCACCCATAAGTTGTGGTCAGTTTCTTTCACTTTTATCTTCCCCAGGCAGGGGAGGGATTTGGGTGAGAGAGGAGGTGGACTGACTGTCAGGTCTGCATCGATAAGCCACCCAAGGCCAGAGTTCAGAAGAGGCCCTGACTATCCTCATCAGAATCAGCCAGACTAATTATGAGAGGTTGACCATAGAAGGCGCATCTTAGTAGGAGGACTGTAAGGTTCTCCACACACAAAGGTACCAGATCTAGGGCGATGGGTGTCTGAGTCTCTTCTGAACATATGATGGGATGAAGTTTGCTCATGTTCCTCTGAGCAGCCTTCTGGGAACAGAGTAACATCTGGATCATGTCATAGGGGACTACTGGGCCTGTCCCCACCTGTTGAGGGCAGTTCTCCAAACCTCCTAGCATCTATAGACCACAGGTACGACCACCCTAAACTTTCCTCCTCCCAGCCCCACCGATGCTTTTCAAAAGCACACATGCCTGTACTCAGCATGTTTATTTATCAAGTCGCTTCCTGTGTCTCTGTCGGAATATTTTACATGCATTATAAAATGTAATTAAAATGATCTAGATTGAAAATGATAAAATAAGATAAAATATTTTAAATTATTTGATTTTATTGTGTTTATTAATGGTTGAGTGCATTTTATTCTCACAAAAAACTGTAATAAGACCTGTGATTGAAAATGTTTTTTTTTAAAAGCAAAGCTTTCTGATACCACAGCTCAAAGGTCTTATTCTAATTCAGATTATTTTGATACTTATTTTTAATTACTGTTATGGCTGGGAAAAGGGGGAAAAAATATGGTACAAGGATGCATTGATCCAAATGGGAATGCAGTAAGACTGGCTGTGCTTACTAAATCCTCAGAGTTATTTTTCATTCCCATCCACCAATTATGCAAAGGTTTTTGTTGAAATTCAGCAAGCAAATTTCCATCTTCCCTGATGTCAATCAGTGGTTCTTACAAACTAATCAAAAGGTGTTACATTTTTATATTTTTAGCAAATAGGTTCTGAAACACTTTGTTTGAAAGATTTTTTTTACAAGTTTTAAAATTCTGTTTCCAAGTCTTATAAGTGTACACATATAGGAGCTGTTATCAGTGTCACATGTATGTCATTTCAAATCATAAAAATAACCAAACAACAGAATCATTTTCAAATGTTTGTTTTAAAATGTTGTCTCCATAGCATAAGTTCCTTCAGAAAACAATTTATGTTTACACGTCAAACATCCAACCTGCCCTGGGACTGAGAGAGAGAGTCTGAGTTCCAATTATCTATTGCCTCGCTACAATATGGTATCCTGGACCGGAGTCCAGACAGGAAAAACAGGGACACAAGTCAAAAACTGTAAGTGAAATCTTAAAAGAGTGTAAGAGTTTTGTTAATAGCAGAGCACCAATGTTAATTTCTTAGTTTTGACAAGAGTACCTCCCTTATGTAAAAGGTATATTGGGAATCTGGGAAGATACACAGGAACTCTCTGTACTAACTCTGCAACTCTTTTATAATTCTAAAACCCTCTGGAAACTTGAAACTTACTTCAAAAAGTTTGGTCATATAGCATACAATTGACAGCCAGTTGTCATTATAAAAATAGCACATTTGAAACACTTCTCTTTGAAAAAGGAAAATACATAACTCATCTTTAAATTCCCCATCTCATTAAAGTGTTTTGCCACAAGATAACTATTAAGGCTCTGTTTCTAACTACATAATCATCAAACCTCTATATCCTTATTGCAAGATACTGTCGGGATTTTATTTTATATTAAAGGTCTTATTTTTTATCATATAAACCATATCACTGGTGTCCTGCATCATTTCATGCACATCTGGCATCAACTACTTGACACTAACAGCTAATCTTTGAATGAGTTTCATGTTGTAGTAATCTCTGTGACTTCAACTTGGAATCTTCCTGTATTGCAGGTAAAACATCCACTTTTATCAGTAGTTAAATTTAGACTATTTTTCCATAAAGCATTGTTTTTATTAAATAAGTCATTGGTTATTGAAAGTTGGTCTTCTCTGGTACATCTCATAAAAAAAAGTAATTCTTTGTGTATTTCATTATTGAAACTCAAATCTGGCTCCTATCATAAAATGAGACATGCTGGAAACATCGGTGCTTTCATCCAATTGTAGAGCAAATTTCCCACACTGCATAATTGGTGTTGGTACGTCTTACTTCCCATCTTAGCAGCCCTCTCTTTGCAAACCTGGCCATGTTTTCTGACAAAGGAATGCATTCTACTTTGTCCACGAACTATTTTATGTCCATTTTGCCTGAGGAAAGAAGAACAACAGTTTCCTTGATGGCATATATGGTTTTTTTTTTTCACAATTAAGGAATCTCAAAAGAGGACTGGAAATGTAGCTCAGTCAGAGAGCATTTGCCTTCCATGTAGGAGGCCTGGGTTCCTTGCCCAGCACAAAAGGAAGAAAGTTCAACCTCAAAAGAGAACATTTGTTGCAGAGTACTTCCATAACAAAGTAGGAGAAGCATCACATAACCTTAAACATCACTGAAAAATTACAGATTTGTCTCTCGTTTCCGGTCTTCTTTCTTAAGCCTGTGACTGTATAATGGCGACCCTTTATCCATAGCTTCACATTTTAGTTTCAGGTACTCCCCGTCAAATGGGACCCTAAAAGATTACAGACAAGATATTTTGAAGCAGAGACTACACTCACATAACGTTTTATTATACCCCAGTGAAACATACAATTTCAAAGGTATTCATAATCGGTTATTGGCAATACAGTAATACAGCACCCATCCCTCCACCAGTGCCCCATTCCGACCACCAGTGTACCCACATCCCCTCCTGCCCACCCCCAGGCTGCCTTAATAACAGGTACCCCCTTTTCCTCTTTCTCTCTCTGTCTCTGTCTCTGTCTCTGCATCTCTCTCCCTCTTCTTTTTACACATTGCGGCTAGCCCCGTAGATATTTAGGGCTATCATTTAAGCCTCTTTGTGTATATTCAATGGTGAGTTCTAGTCTGGCATTACCTATTCCCGCACTTAGTAAAACACTGGTATAGATTTATATCCCATTAATGAATGCAGTCATTCTATATCTGTTCTTTTTCCTTCTGACTAATTTCACTCAGCATGATAGTCTCCATGTCTGTCCATTTGCAGGTAAATTTCATAATTTCATCTTTTCTGACAGCTGCATAGTATTCCATCGTGTAGATGTACCACAGTTTCTTTAGCCAGTCCTCTGTTCTCGGGCACTTAGATTGCTTCCAGATTCTAGCTATTGTGAATAGCGCAGCGATGAATAAAGAAGTACAGATAGTGTTTCTGCTATGTGTTTTTCGTTCTTCAGGTATATTCCCAGGAGTGGTATTGCTGGATCAAATGGGAGCTCAATATCTAGTTTTTGGAGGAATGTCCATATTGTTTTCCAAAAGGCCTGGACCAATCGGGCACTCCCACCAACAGTGGATGAGAGTCCCCTTTTTCTCCACATCCACGCCAGCACCAGTTGTTCTTGCTGTTTTGGATGTGTGCCAGTCTCTGCACTCACATAACTTTTACAACAGCATATTGTTATCATTGTTGAGCTGTATTGTTAGTTACTATTTATGTATTATGCTGATTTATAAATTAATTATCGTGTATGTGTATAGGAAAAGCAACATAAATGTAGGGTGCAGAGTGAGCTTTTCTTTACACTATCCACTACTCGGGGTCTTGGAACATGTCATTGCATCGATGAGCAGAATTCATGTTGTGCACAACGAATGGGAACAAATACTGTTATCCTGATTCACTGCAGACCTCTTGCACATCACATAAAAGCTGAGTCTGCAACTCTGGGACTAGACTGACAGACGGCTTTTTCCAGAATATTGCCAGCCCTGGGCGAGAGGAAAAGAGAGGGATAATAACTCAAAGCCAAGCTCATAAAATAGCCTCCCAGACATGGCACCATCACTCCTGCTCACTTTTCAGTAGCCACAGCAAGTTCCACAGTCACACTAAACTCCAAGCCCAAGAAGAAGTCAGTCAGCACACATGCCCAAGAGCATTAGGAATGTCCCCAAATATACAGTCCACATTTGCTCATTGAAAACACTTCCCACTTCATTTGCTACTATTCCCAGGTCTGTCCACTATTGGCCCCACATAAATCCTCATTTAGAAAAGAAGTCTTCTTGAACTTTTCCTTCTCTTGTATTCAACTTTTCATCATCATTCTTTACATCATTATTATTGATCTAAAACTTTAGTGCCAGAGAATGAATACAGAAGGTGGAGTGCTGGACGCAGCCAAAATGAGTTTGATTCCTGGCACCCCATATGGTTCCCTGAACAATGTCAGGAGTTATCCTTGAGCATACCGCTAGGAGTAAGTCCTGGCACCAGTGGGTGACTCAACACCCCCCTAAAAAAAAGCTACAAAAAGCAAAAAAATATATGTTTGAGGAAGTATCAGTTTTTCTGTTTTCTAGCTTCTTGTTTGTTTTTAAATTTACTGGACTTATCTTGAATCTATGGAGTCACTGCAAGAATGGTAAAGTCACATGCCCATGTGGTGAGAGTTACTTTCACTAAATTGAGTTCTCTCATATAAAAAGGAAATTTAGATCATGTATCGTTATTTTTATTTTTGGTTTTTTTTTTGCTTTAGGGTCACACCCAGAGCATCCTAGGGATTATTCCTGGCTCTTCACTCAGGGATCACTCCTCATGGGCCTCCGGGGACCATCTAGGATATCTGGAATTGAACCTGGATTAGTCACATACAAAGCATGCACCCTTCCCACTGTACTATCTCTCCAACCCCCTCAAGGACATATATTTTGAAAGTTCTAAGCAGCAGTGCTTATTATGTTCCCAAACTGGAAGCACCAAAACTGCCTAGCAGTAGAGTAAATGCAGGCAAGTAGCTGTTGGGCATACTGAGAGCCGATGAACTGTAATAACAATGTGACTCAAAGAGTCTTAGTAATGCAACGAGAAAAGAAGGCATTCAAATATTGTGTTTCATGCATGCAAAGCTCAAAAACATGTGAAGCCAATATGTGATGCTAAAAAATCAGGGGGGAAAGCTGCCAAGGGCAGAGACTGGAAAGAGACATAAAGTGGTCTCTCAGGCATTTTTGGTTCTTAATCTGGATGCTGATTACACAGACATGCTCATCTGGTGAAAATCCACTTATACGAGTCTTCTCATTGTTCTACCTTTTCTCTATTATTGTCTTTCAGGTTACTTCAATTCAAGCTGAATTGCATAACTCATAGATCCCTTACCTGGTTGCCTATAAACTGTGCCTTGGTCCCGATCTGCCCTGTGATTCCCCAGAACCTGGCAGAATGCCAGTGTTAAAATAGCCCCATATTTTTAAGGGGAAAAATCAATATAAATTTAAGGTCTAATGTTTTCATCCCACTTCAAAAAGATCGTCTGAAAATCTCAGTTGGGGACAATTCTTAGATTCCAAGCCCGGTACTAGTACCATGGACAGCACCTAGAATCACAGAGGCTGGCAAGATAACTCAGATCTTTGGGGGGCAGGGAGGTAGCTTAAGGGTCAGAGGTGTAGACCTGGCTTGTACATGATCACAAGTTTGGTGCATGCCCTCTGAGGGACCTCATGTGTGACCCTAGTGATCTCCAATGTTGCTGGTTCCAAGTCGGTGCAGCACTACCAGGTCCAAGCCATGACCAGGCAGCCTGAGTATCAGGCAGCCCCTGATCCTTGGAGGGATTTGGTAAGGAGAAAGGAAAAAAAATGGATTTTTACTCCTAACTTCAAGAGTTATAAAATGACAAATTTTAGTTGCATGGCTTAAACCATCCTTTTTGCCATGCCTATCATCACAGACATGTGTCATCTGACTTGGGACAGAGAGTAGGTCCTCTCACAGATGAGCACTCTGAAGGCAGATACTCAGGGGACAGGCATCCCAGTGGGGTGCTTTTCAGGCAGGCACTCAGCCCTATAAGCTATGTAGTTACTCAAAGGGCCTGAACCCAATATTGTGAGATTGCACTGAATAGAGCCTTGTCAGAAGGTCCCAGCACACCAGGAGTATCCTAGAGAGAAACAGAGACTCCATTGACTCAAGGACAGGAAACCAATGTGCTCAGGGTTAAGGGAATCAGAGCACCACCTCTCTTATGCCACTGCCCAGCCCACAGTTCTCTGACCTCTGCTTCACTCCGAGAGAAGAGTTTTTTGTCTCTTTTCCCTCTCTGTATATTCCAAGTCCAGCTTTCAAATTCCAGCAGAGAAACATAGTGAGGGCTGGGAAATCCCATCAGGTAAAGGGGCCAAAGGAGACTTTTGTGTCAGAGTGAGCCCCAGGCCCACTGGACCAGATGAGGAGGGTTTCGGGCCCAAATGCCTGCTGCCCAGAGACAGCACACATGGAGCTTAAGGTCTCCCCATCAGAATCAGCTTCCAAAAGAAATCTTGACTGGAGCCCCAAAAATCACCCGACATGTGAGTGGAGTTGGTTGCTTACCAAGTGTCCCCACAATCACCCCCCCAACACCCTCTGCTTCTCTCTGCACTGAAACCCTTTCATTGTGGCTCCTCTAGTGCCTGGTTCCTCACTCTTGACTCTAGGCTGACCTTAGCTTTATGACTTAGCAACCAACATAATGTAGCTAAAAGAACAGTGCATGGGGTTTAAACCTAGGCCTCAGGGGGCCAGGGCAATAGCCCGGCAGGTAGGCATTTGCCTTGCACGGCTGGCCTATGCCAGCCCAGGTTCGATCCCCGGCATCCCATCAGGTTCCCTGAGCATCGCCAGGAGTAATTCCTGAGTGCAGAGCCAGGAGAAACCCCTGAGCATGGCCGGGTATGACCCAAAAAAGCAAAAAAAAAATTAAATGAATGAATGAATGAATGAATGAATGAATGAATGAACCTAGGCCTCAAGAAGCCAGTACTCTGTGTGTATGCCTATCTGTCTGTCTGTCTTCTTTCTCTCTCATAATACTGGTCCTGCCATGTAATCAATCCTACTAGAGGAGCCCCCCATGTGAGAGTGTCTACATTCCAAAGCCATCTAGACCAGTAATGAGCACAGACATGAGCATGACCAGTCCAGATCAGCCCAGCTCATCTCACTTGACCTGCAGGCCCAGGCTCATGCATGCACTCATATGGTGGCTCCTCCAGTAGGATTAATTACATGCACTCAGTAGCGTTTGTAGTCATGTGTTGTTTTGAACAGAGCTGTGGGCTATTTTGTACAGCAGCAACAGCAGACTGAGGCAACAGTCAGGACTTGGGTCCCCTCACTATGGAAATGTGATTCTGCTGTCTGTTTACCTCCATCCAGAATAACCTAGAGAATTTACAAATGGCCTTGGGGATTTATAGAATATTGGACAAAGATACTCTCACACAGACAAAGTTTCAATGGAGGCAAGATTAGCAAATGAGAGTAGCTAGACTTTAAAACCACAATCACAGAGAAATGAACAATCCCAGAGAAGAAAATCAAGAACGAAAGGAAGACAATGACAGTGAGAAGTACTGAGGGAACAGAGGTCAGGGCATGTGGGAGAATGGTATAGCTATATAGCCAAGCACAGGTTCAACAGGACTGAAAACATGAGGCTAAACTACAACCACTGAACTTTGAAATGTGCCAGTCAAGGTGAAAGGTGTGTGTGTGTTGGAGGAGGGTTTGGGGTTGTTCAAGAGGGCATTAGGGAACATGGGAACACTGGAACACCGATAGAGGGATTTGACAATGATGATAGGCTTGGAGTTGGGATATGTATGCCTAAGACTCATCTGTCAATACTTTGTAAATCACTACCCTTTAATTAAATAAAATAATTTTTTTAAAAAACACAATAACAGAGAGATGAATCTCCATTCCAGAGGATAGAGGAGAGGGTCCCCTAAGAGCGAAATCAAAGCAGAGTGCAGTGAAACAGGAAGCAGACAGGACCCTAGCCTGGAATCCACATCTCTAAGGTCTGGAGTCCCCTTTTCCCTCCACTCTCTCTCTCTTTTATGTTTTTGCTCTTTTTGGGGGTCACACCTGGCAATGCTCAGGGCTTCCTCCTGGCTCTGCATTCAGGAATTACTCCTGGCAGTGCTCAGGGGACCATATGGGATGCCGGGGATCTAACTCGGGTCAGCTGCATGCAAGGAAAGTGCCCTCCAAGGAAATGGAAACACATTCCCTGTTCATGGATGGGAGAGAATCAATATTGTCAAAATGATAATACTCCCTAGAGCTCTGTACAGATGCAATGCAATCCCTATAAGGATACCCATGACATTCTTCAAAGAAATTGACCAAACACTCCTGAAATTTGTATGGAACAATAAACCCCCAAGGATAGCTAAAGTAATCCTCAAGAAAAAGAAGATGGGAGGCATCACCTTTCCCAAGTTCAAACTGTACTACAAGGCAGTAGTAATTAAAACAGCGTGGTATTGGAATAAAAACAGACATGTGGACCTATGGAACAGAATTGAGTATCCTGACACCCAACCTCAAACACATGATCATTTGATCTTTGATAAAGGTGCAAAAGAGTCCAAAATGGAGTAATGAAAGCCTCTTCAACAAGTGGTGTTGGGAAACTGGGCAGCGACATGTAAAAAGTGAATTTGGACCTGTGTCTAACACCATGCACAAAAATCAGATCAAAATGGATTAAAGATCTCAATATCAGACTTCAATCCATAAAGTACATTGAAGAAAATATAGGAAAAACCCTCCACGACATTGAAGCTAAAGGTATCTTCAAAGGTGAAACATCACTAACAAAGCAACTAGAAGAAAAGATAAACATATGGGACTACATGAAACTAAAAATCTTCTGCACCTCAAAAGAAACAGTGACTAAGATACAAAGACAGTCCACAGAATGGGAAAGAATATTCACCCAATACCCATATGATAAGGGGTTAATATCCAGGATATATCAGGCACTGGTAGAACTTTACAATAAGAAAACAAACAACCCCATCAAAAAATGGGGGGAAGAAATGAACAGAAACTTCAACAAGGAAGAAATTCGAATGGCAAAAAAACATATGAAAAAAATGCTCATCAGCACTAATCATCAGAGGGATGCAAATCAAAACAACAATGAGATATCATTTTACACCACAGAGACTGGAAAATATTCAAAGAGCAAGAACAACAAGTGCTGGTGTGGATGTGGGGAAAAGGGGACACTCATCCATTGTTGGTGGAAATGCCAGCTGGTACAGCCTTTCTGGAAAACAATATGGACATTCCTCCAAAGACTAGAAATTGAACTCCCATTTGACCCAGTCATACCACTCCTGGGAATATACTCTGGGAAGCCAAAAAATATGCAGCAGAAACACCACCCCTACTTTTATGTTCATAGCAGCATTATTCACAATAGCCAGAATCTGGAAACAACCAGAGTTCCCGAGAATCTATGACTGGATAAAGAAGCTTTGGTACATCTACACAATGGAATACTATGTAGCTGTTAGGAAAAATGAAATTATAAAATTTGCCTATAAATGGATGGACATGGAGAAGATTATGTTGAGTGAAATTAGCCAGAATTTCTGTAACTGTCTCTGTAGAGACAGATACAGAATGACTGCATTTATTTGCATGACATAAATATATATGTACATATTATGATACCACTATCCAAGGTCAAGTGAAACATATATCAGGAGGTCTTGTCAAAGGTGAAAATTATCACAAGCGTGTGGGAGTCAGAGGCTAGGTAAGACAGAAAATGGCACAGTGTGCTAACAATTGTTGAAAGTACTAATAGCAATCTAGAACTGAGCATTTAATACAGGCAAAAGATACACATTACAACCCTTTAATGTATGTTCTGTAACCCATAGTCTGGAAGGGAAGGAAAAGGAGAGAAAGGGAAAGAAATAAAGAGCCTGGGGCCTGAGCGATAGGCCCAGCGGGTAGGGCGTTTGCCTTGCACGCAGCTGGCCCATGCTGGCCCGGGTTCGATCCCCAGCATCCCATATGGTCCCCGAGCACCGACAGGAGTAATTCCTGAGTGCAGAGCCAGGAGTAACCCCTGAGCATTGCCGGGTGTGACCCAAAAAAGCAAAAAAAAAAGAGCCTGCCATGGAGGCAGTCTGGGGAGTGGGGCAGGGAACCGGGGACAATGGTGGTGGGAGATGGGCACTGGTGGAGGGATGGGTGCTGGGACACTGTATGACCAAAACCCAAATATGAACTTTGTAATTGTATATCATTGGAATTGTATATCTCATGGTGGTATAATAAAATACTTTAAAAAGGAAAGTGCCCTCCCCACTGTGATATCACTCTGGCCCTTTCCTCTCTCTCTCTCTCTTTCTCTCTCTCTCTCTCTCTCTCTCTCTCTATATATATATATATATATATATACGTATATATATATATATATATATATTTCTCTCTCTTCCTTTTTCTCCCCCTTTCTCTCTAGTTCTTTAAATCACATTCAGTGATACTCAGGAGTTACTCCTGGCTCTTCACTCAGGAATTACTCCTGGTAGTTCTCAGAGGAACATACGGGTGCCAGGAGTCAAACCTGGGTGAGCCACACACAAGAAAAGTGCCCTATCTGCTGTACTATCAGTCTGGCCCCTGGAGTCTTCTCACTTGAGAGACTATTTCTTCCTGTCAGATTCTCCAGTACTTGAATCTAGCATACCTAAATATTCAATATTGGACCTGAGCCCAGGCTACAGGGGTACAGAATTTTTCCACTCATAAATGCATTTGGGAAGATTTGGATTATATTTTCTTGCCTAAGAAAAGTGTCCATGGCTTTCATAAGAGTCTCAGAAAAGCTTTTACATGAAAAAGGGAGGAGAACTGCATACGCAGAGAATGCTGGAGGCAATAGCCCGTCGGTATCAGGTCTGCAGCTCTATATTACTCTGTCAACCTGTTATTGTACGCACAGGCACAAGCCTGCTAAGAAATTGTGGCTACGGTTCAGGATTCATGTATTACTGTGGTTATCTCTCCGTTATAGGGAAGTCACTCTGGTTGTGACTTATGGTGCCTATTTTTATTGTATCTAACTTAATGTATCTCTATATTACTGTAACATATATCTTACTGTCACTGTGTGATACCACATCTTGACACTATAGCTCCAGTTCCTTATTTGTTATTTATGTACCTTGGTGTAGCTGAAAGTTATTAGGTACAGATGTAACTGCAATTACATTGCTCTATCTATATGTGACTGGTACCCATGTAACCACTTCTGTTGTTGTGTGTAGAACTCTAATTGTATTACTATTCTATGTGCTACTTATTTATGTTGATGTCTTCCGGCCTTCCTACAGTCATGGGCTGCTGCAGCTGCATGGCCCTGTGAATGTGCACTGACTCCAATAACACAATATTAATAGCTGCCCTTTGGTGAGCTCTTTCTCAGTGCAATGTTCTTCCTGTTGTGTGCTCTACCTATATCTGCCTAACTCATCAACCACCCTGCAAAACAGATATGATTATACCCATCTTACAGATGGGAAAACTGAAGAGGAAACAGGTCGACTTATTTGCTCCCAGTCATACAAGTCATATAAAGCTCTAATTATGGCAAGCAGAGAAAGATCCTTGAATCCAGGTCTGTCTGGCTACTGTAGCTACTTGTCTGTCACTGCAGGACAAGACGTCATTTGTTCAGGGCTTAAATATAGAAAATGGATCATTGTCTAAAGATGCAAAAGATACCTGCTGGATACAGAATAAAGTTTTGTAAACTATGGACTTCATTTCCTGATGCTTTTGTTGAGTGAAGAGTTCCTGAATTCAGAAACAATTGCATTCCTAAAAGATCCTTGATTGAGGTAGCAGACAATACATTTAAAGAACAATGACGCTCGTTCTTCTGCGTTTCAATGAATTTATGAAGAGAGAGATGGTTACATGAGCTTAATTGTTGATTATCTCTGTTCCTGTGAACTTGATCGATTCTATAATTGCCTGCAAGCTGGGAAACTCTGGGACACATGACAGATGTCCCCCAACAATCCACCACCTCCGAATGGGCTCCCTCCTACCCTCCTCTGCTGTCACCGCCTCCAAATCTTGCAACCTACAGCTTTTCAGGCTTCCACGCAACCTCCAGAATAGATCAAGGCTTTGACCTCATGGCTACCTTACCCCTCAGTACAATCCTCTTTCCTTGGCTTTCTGCCCAATTCCTCTGCCCAGGAGTGAGTTCTGTTAGGAGTGAGTCCATTATGGCCAGAGCCTGCACTGAAGTGGACAAGAAGAGGTTTCTAGCAGAATCTATGGCCCAGCCCCACTGCCAGTCTCTCTGAGAAGCTGTAAGACTGACTTCCTGGGCCACACTGTCCACCCCACATGGCCTTCGCCCCAGGTCTCCTTCCCACCTGCTCGTGGAGTCCGTGGTTTGGACTGCTGAGCTCTCCCAGGCAGCTCATTGTCTACCACATGCTTTCCAATGAGGGATCTGCTCCCTGGAACCAAAGTATCTTATCTCTCCATGGAGATCACCTGCTCCAAAGACTCCTTCCCCTCAAACCTGAATATTACAGAGGAATGGGGACTGGAGCCCCCAGAGACTGTCTGACTCTCTATAAACATTAACAAATTTCAGTTGAACATCATTGTATGGACAGCTTTGATGGAGAAACAGGACCGCAGACAACAAGCGTGTAACTTCAGGATGGAAAATACAGATCCACATTGCTGCCCACTGTCCCCTATCCTGGGCTTCCCTGTCGGTCATGGACACGCTCCTCTCTGGCCTGGATAGACTCCAGAATCTCTTCTCAAGCCAAGTCTCCAGCTGTCACTGTGTGACGTAGGAAATAAAACTCGTTTCCTTCAGAGGCCAGTTCCTTCATTGCACAAAGGGTCAAACAGAAAGGAAGTACATTTCCCAGGTTCTTACAGGTCAGAAGGCAAACCCAGGAGGAGAACCCAGAACTCTTGTTCTTTACTCCCAGCCACAAAGGGAGAAGTTGAAGTCCTGGGGCAGGGCTGGGATACTTGATCTTGCTTCTAGGAGATTCTGGTCAAAGAAGAATAATCGGTGGGTACCCTGCTCTGCCAGCTCCCTGCGGGCTGGTGGAGGGGAGTTTCCCTCACAGAGTGGGACCACACCACACCTGCACACAGCTACCCTCTTAGTTCTCCCAGAATGCGTGAGGCAGCCCTGCTCTCCTTCGCAGCCATCAAAATCACCAAAACTGGAAACTCTCAGTGGCAGACTCCAACTCACGACTGTAAGTGCCAGGCTGGGATCTTCACTTAGCCTGGCCCCAATGAGGTAGTCACTACACAAGCCAACTGCACACACACTCACACTCTACACGCACACTCACACTCTACAAGCACACTCACACATGCACATACACACACACACACACGGCACATACATACACTCACACAAGCACACACATTCAAACACACTCATACAGGTACATACACTCACAATCATAGATACACACTCACATATGCACACACATAGACACTCACACAAGCACACACACACTGCTACCCATATCTCCCAGCACTGGACATAATCATATGGTCACATTGGACACTCATCCCATCCTAGCCTCAGCCAGGCAGTGGGTCCCCCCTGGGCCAAGACCCCCCACAGAAGCACTGTTCCCAAGGCCAAGACAAATGGGTCAACTGCAGGAGGCAGTGCCTCTGCAGAGGATGGTGGTCCACAAGAGACTTGAGCTAGGAACAATAGATCATCCACTCACCGGGATTAATGAGGCTTCCCATGTTTGTGAAGAGGTGATTAAGGCGCTTGTAGCTGCTTCATCTCCTGTCAATAGAACAAAAGGCTCAGCAGAGCTGTTTGCAGAGGTGCAGGGAGCCTCCCTGCCTCTGCTCTGCACTTCTGTATGTGGACCCCAAACACCTGTCATTGTTTTCTCTCTTCCCAGTCTAGAGTTTCTCCCCAGTGATGCCCCTGATCCCCACTACCTATGGAGCCCCCAGTGAATCCCAAATGCCATGCTAGCTACTGGGACAGAGGCAATCCACATGGAAACAGCCCCAAGAGTCTGGTGGGAAGAGACACTGAACACCAAGTTACATGCTGACTGAGTTCCAAAGGCAGCTAAGGGCTGCCCAGGAAAATGCAGAACCACAGATTGTGGGGCTAGGTGGTGGGGGTGGATGTCCTAGAAGTGCAATATAGGGGGTAAGGGAGATAGGTGGGGGTGAAGATTCTGGATGTGCAGAGCAGGGGTGAAGGTCCCAAATGTGCATGGTAGGGGCTGAAGGCCCTGAATGTGAGGGAAGGGATGAAGGTCCCGAATATGAGGGGAGACAGCGTCTTAGTCAGCCTGACAGGACATGGCTTCCAGGTTGAACGAGGCGCAGTTTCTGATCGAGGACAGTCATGGATGCTGCAGCTACAAGGGGCAGGGCATGCCAGGGAAATGGGTTTGGAGCTGGCACGGTTGAGCCTTGGAGAGGCCCAGGGTATGCCTGCTGGCTGGGTCTGGGCTCAGGATGTCCTGTGCTGTAGGCAGAGTTGGAGATAATGCAGGGGTCTCACTGCTGTTAGTGTGGTGTGGGGTGAGGCCCCTTCCCGAGGAGACCAGAGCTGCCCAAGAACTCACCCCTGCAGGGAGCAAAGAAGGATCCTGGGGAAAGGGGCCCTGAAAAGGCTGATCTCACGACACATGGGAGAGAGCTGGCAGAGTCCGCACTACCTAGAGCCTAGGAAGGTACCGCTGGGAAGTGCCTCTGGGTTTGTAAGTGGGTCACCGGAGGCTCTGGTGGGAATGGTTTAGGCGGAGACTGGAGAAGGCGCCAGAATGGAGGCGGTGAGGCGCAGGCTGGTGAGGAAGGAGCAGGAAACGGGCAGGAGTCCAAGGGAGTGTTGGCTTCACACCTGCAGGGCAGGCAGTGAGGGGGCCTGGGGCTTGCCCGTGGGAAACACTGAGGGAAATGTACTGCTGAGGATGAGGACATGTTGGATTGTAGGTGACTGCAGTGGCTGACCCAAAAGATGCAGGTCTCCAGGGGGTCCACAAACAAGATCAGTGAGAGAAGCGGGAGATGAAGGAGGTGGTAGCCACGAGAGAGAGAGAGGGAGAGAGAGATGGAGCAACAAAAGAGAGAGGTGCACATAATAGATAACATGGGCATTTCTGAACAGGAGAGAGTGGTCAAGGGAATGGACACGCTGCCTCCCCAGGACGGAGACGTGCCCCCATTAGCCTTTGCAACATTGGTTTTATATGTTTTTTCCCCATCTGCCCCCTTGGAGTTTCTCAAGTAAGAGTCTGTGGGAACACTGTCAAGGGTAGAAGCCTTGGACTGTGGGGGCAGGGGTCACCCCACACTCTCCCTCACAGCAGTTCCTCCTGTAGAGCTTCTCAGGGGTCCAGCCTTCTCCAAGCCACAACTGGCACCACTGAGGGTCTTATCTGTTCCAGATCCTGTGTCCATAAGGGTTGAATCCTCATGCTTTGGGGCCACTTGAGGGCTGGTGACTAAACAGCTTCTGACCATATCTAGGTCCCATTTCTCCCCAGGACTCACTGTGGGGTCCCATGTGCAGCTGATTATCTTAGAGCTGGGGGGTGGAGAATAGGGTTTAAGGCCTCGGGGGACCTTCCACTCTGGGATAGGGTGAGAATACAGCGATCTGAGGGAGACGAGCATAGCATAGGTCACACGAAGTGAAGCTGGGCCTCAGGGTCGTGAGGGCAGAGCAGAGCAGAGACCTGTGGTTACCTGGGAGTCCCAGGGACGGGGGAAGGAGCAGGTTCAGCCATCAGCACAGGATCTGAGTCGGGTCCAGAAAGCCCCTCATCGGATGCCCTACAGACTTTACCTGAGCAGGGCTCACGGTGCCTGGACAGATGTGGGGCCTGACGTGTCCCCTTCCCCCACCCCCACACATACCATCTCTGTGGGACCTGACCTCTCTCCCTTTCTCCCACCCCCATCATCTCTCTCTCTCTCTGACACTATTTTTGTTCTCTTGTGTTCTTCCATCTCTACACAGGAGCAAAACCCCCTGCCTGGCCTGGACAGATGAAACCTAAAGGGCCCCACTCACCGCTCCTGTCCCTCCTGCCATGGACCCCTCAGGTCACCATGGCCATGGGTCTGAGCCCATCAAGGCCCCACTCCACAGTGTCACCCAGTGTGGCCAGGACTCTGCCCATCCCAGGGCTCTGCTGAGCTAGGACCAGCCCAGGAGTTGAGTCTGGGGTCTTCAGAGGAGTCTGGAACCCATTCTTTTGTGTACACCAAAACAATGGAATACTATGCAGCTGTTAGGAAAAATGAAGTTATAAAATTTGCCTATAAATGGATGGACATGGAGAAGATTATGTTGAGCGAAATTAGCCAGGAGAAAGACAGATACAGAATGACTTCATTTATCTGCATAACATAAATATATATGTACATATTATGATACCAATATCCAAGGTCAAGTGAAACATATATCAGGAGGTCTTGTCAAAGGTGGAAATTATCACAAACATGTGGGAGTCAGAGGCTAGGTAAGACAGAAAATGGAACAGTGTGCTAACAATTGTCGAGGGTACTAATGCCAACCTAGAACTGAGCATTAAATAGAGGCAAAAGATACACATGACAACCCTTTAATGTATGTTCTGTAATCCATAGTCTGGAGGGAAGGAAAAGAAAAAGAGAGAGAAAGGAAAAGAAATAACCTGCCATGGAGGAGGGCTGGGGAGGGGGCAGGGAACTGGGGATGTTGGTGGTGGGAGATGGGCACTGGTGGCGGGATGGGTGCTGGAACACTGTATGACCAAAACCCAAATATGAACTTTTTAATTGTATATCTTTGTAATTGTAAAAATAAAAAAAAATTTTTTTAAAAAGTCAACAGAAAATGAGGCAGAGTCCCTCAAAGAACAAGGTCAAAGGGTCAGGGGTGAGGAGAGAGCAATAGGAAACAAGAGGGCATACAGAGGCAAGCACCCATACGTGGTGGCAGCTATGGGCCGGTGGGGACAGAGGCTGCTGCAGAAATTGGGGCAGGACAGGCGATGTCCAGCAAGCATCTTCCTGCAGCTGCAGAGCCGAGCTGGCCCGTCCTGCCTCCCCTCCCATCCCCCTGCCAACCAGCCACACAGCAACGGAATCTAAAATCTAATTTGGCCTTTGTCAGCTCCATAAATGGTGTTCTTTAGGGGTGATTCCCTGGTAAATGGACGGAAATTCTAAATTGGAACTCCACATTGCCCGTCCGGGACCAGTTCTCCCCAACTCTGAGCAGGTCACAGCATGAGTGTGAAGGCCAGTGACAAATGGGACAGCGGCAGTCTGCTTAGGCAGCGACTTCAGGCAGCCGGCCACTGGCCACGGCCCTGGAGAGCTAATCAGGCCGGGCCTGGCCTCTGCTCACAATGGTAATGGAGGAAATAACTAGCCCCCCAGGAGGACCAGCACTGGAGCTGTGATTATAGCAGGGGACCGGGGGCAGGACGATGCCGAACAATCACATTTCACTCATGAAAGAGTCTGTGACTGACCATGCAGCCACACCTATGGGCACAGCTCCCACCAGCACAGAGCCCCCCGCCCCCCCACATAAAAAGTCTCCTCAAGAAATACAGGAAGGGAGAGGGCATCTCTACCTCTTCTGCACCCAGAATCTCCTAGAACTCCCCAGGAGCCTGATTCACTTGGTGGTGGGGAAACTTAGCCCACTACAGGGTCCCCAGGCAGAGCTGATAACCTTTGCATTGGCTTTTCTTTGGCTTCTCCACTTCCTTACTTCACTCATCCTCTTACCTCAGCATCCCCAAAAAGATCCTGCACCCAGGTCTTCCTTTCCGTCTTCTCCAACCCTATCCCTCAGGGGACTCAGGCAGCTTAACCTGTCCCCATCTCTCCTGCCCTTGGTTAATGTATTGTCACATCTTGGAACCAGAGCGATAGTACAGGAGGCAGGGCGTTAGCCTTGCATGCAGCCAGTCCAGGTTCAATCACAGGCATCCCAAATGGTCCCCCAAGCCCACCAGGAGTGACCCCTGAGCACAGAGCCAGGAATAAGCCCTGAGCAACATCAGTTGTGACTCCCCAGAAATGAGTGTTTTCATGTCCTGAAGTTTTTCATAATTGTTGAATGACCCCCACATTTTCATTTTACCTTGTGCTCCTCAACTTACAGAGACTGATCGTGCTGTGATTTTCCCCAACATTTGCACTAAGCCCAGAATGTTAGTAAACATTGAACTAAATTCAGCAAAATCTCAAACCTCTGTCCTTTCCTCACCCATCTTGCTTCTAGCTCCTTCCAACAGCTCATGTGTCAGGAAGGAGAGGAGCTTCTGATCTGTCTCCCCCCATATTCCTACACCCCCAGCAGCCTGGAACTCGTCCTCTAATCCCATGAGAAAACCATGCACTTTCTGTTTGTAACATCAGGCCATCAGACTCAAAAAAACTAAGCGATAACTTGGAGTCACCCTGATTCTAATCATAAAGGCAGGGCACAGGGGTGGCACAAGACGCTTGAGGCCAATGAACAACCTGGAGAATTAGAACCCGATGGCGGTTTAGAGAAGACCCAGCTCCAAAGGCCGACAAGACTGACCAGGGCAGGATCAGGATGAGGAAAAACTGTTCTTGATTGGGAAAAAGAAATAAAAAAGCACCCTGGGGAAATGTAACCCCTGTAACATGACTCTGCTCTTTGTGTCTGCCAAGAAATCCCAGAGATGGAGGGCAGGAGCACAGACAAAGGAGACCCAAGGCCTTCCTGGGATTTGCAGAAAGCAATCACAGATAAGGTTCTTTCTCCATGGCAGTTAACGGGAGAAAGCACAGCCACGGGCCTGAACACCACAAGGAGCTCATCCTGAGGTCTCAGGGGCACAGACAAGCCTGGAGAAGCCGAAACTATATTTCCCCGAGAAAGGGGATGTGAAGAGTCGAAGCGAAATTAAGCATAATTATTAGCAGTTCAGGGCTAATGAGGATGTCTGATTTACCTAAATGCAAGGCTCTTCCTGCATCTTGCTCTGAATTAACTCTCCTTTTTTGTCAGTTTCAAGATTAGTTAACTGCGCTTTACTGAATATGTTCTATTGCCTACACCAAAAACCCACACATGTTTAGACACACATATTCACAGAATTTCTGAATTGGCTTTTGCAATGCACAGATTTGGGAAGACCCTCTCTGTCCTGAGTTACCCACGACGGACGGACCGAGGCACCTCTTGTTCAAGGTGACTCTCGCCTGGACCTCATAGTCCCCCTAGTGGCCGTCATCAAAATTGCAACATGATTGCCAAAACACAGAAGCCATTTCTAAGGGACACACAGGAAAGGAGCAGGGGTCAGACTGCTCATGCAGTCCAGGGGTTGGAGGGCTTAAGGCAACCTAGGTGGTGACTGCCACATTCTCCCATCGAGGTGGGCAGCTGAGGGTCAGTAGGATTCAGGCACAGGATAAGAGGCAAAGAAACCGACCCCCACCCCAGAACCACCCCCCTCCCTGGGCCCAGACCAGACATGAGGGGCCCTGAGCAGGTGTGGGAAGGAAGAGCAGTGAGACTCCACCAGCAGAAGGGGGCTGCATCTCCAGGAGGATTCTCCAAAGCACCCCAGTGAGATCCACGGCTGAGCCGGGGTCAGGGGGCGGTAGGAGACCGGAGGAAGTCAAGCTCCCACTGACCTCAGGCCTTCAAAGCTGGGCCCTGGCACAGGACACAGAGAAATGGGAAACCCCACAGCCATCGAGTTCAAGAGCAAACTTTACGCCTGAGCCTGCTAAATGCTCTGCTGAGGAGCCCCCAGCCCCCTCACCTCCCCTTGCCAACACTACCCATCCTCAGTACCCAGCAAAGATGCCGTTTCCAGCACCTCGACAGGCTGCCAGAAACTGCTGACCCCTGGAAGCCACTCTTGGTGCTCAGTCTTTGCTCTCATCTGTGGGGCCTCTCGCTGCATCCTGAGCTAGGCCAATGCAGAAAAAGTCTTGTCAGCCACTCTGAGTGCACCCCAGGAAGCAAGGAAGAAAGTAGTGGCATATACTGAGTGCCCTGGAGATTGGGGCCGGGGGCAGGGGCTGACATGTGCAGGAGCCTGGGCTCCTACAGGAGTTCTAGCTGGGAAGCAAGCAAGGAGAGGGTGGCCCTGGACACTGGACACATGTCTCCACCCCAGGCACACATGTCCACCCCAGGACACACATGTCCACCCCAGGACACACATGTCCACCCCAGGACACACATGTCCACTCCAGGACATACATGTCCACTCCAGGACACACATCCACCCCAGGACACACATGTCCACCCTAGGACACACATGTTCACCCCAAGACACACATCTCACCCCAGGACACACATGTCCACACATGTCTGGGTTGAGCCCAGTGAGCACAGGAGACTCAGCTCCCTCCTGCTCCCCAGCTGGAGTGTCTGTCAGACCCTCCAGTCTCCATCCCCTGAGGAACCTGGAGACCTCATGGAGAGCCAGGTCTGCCCTCAGTGGGGTGCACTGCCGGGGCAGAGGCACTGACTGACAGCAGTCAGGGGCTCCACAGAGTGCCCTGATGCCTGGAGTCCCATCCAGTCTCCCCTAGAGACCTTCTGAGTCCCTTCTGGAGGTGCTCAGAGGACCATATGGGGTGCTGGGGATTGAACCCAGTTGGTCACATGTAAGGCACACTCCCCACCCACTGTACCCTCTCTCTCTCTCTCCTCTCTCTCTCTCTCCCCTCTCTCTCCTCCCCCCCCCCCCCCCCCCCCTCTCTCTCTCTCTCTCTCTCTCTCTCTCTCTCTCTCTCTCTCTCTGGCCCTGGGCACCACTGTGTGTGGCCACAAACCTATAAATATATATACAAGAACCTCCAAGTCAACCTCCACAGCTCCACCCAGCACCCTTACCACTCAGGGCAGAGCCTCATTGCTTGCCCAGGAGCCATTTGAGACCCAAGAACTCAGGCTGTGCATCGGACTCCAGGATGGACCTTGCTGTGTTTCAACACAGGTGCTGGCCGACCTGAGCATTTCCACATCTGCACTCCCAGAGCTGAGCACAATGGGTCAGCCCCAATGCAACTTCTGGGAGCAACAGCAGCATCACACAGAAGGGAAAGAGCCAAACTGATACAAGGATGGAGGCCCAGACAGGGATTTTTGAGCCTCCAAGACAGAGGCCGCAGTGGGCTTGCCAAAGAGCGAAACAGCAGAAAGGTTCTGGAGAAGCCGGCAGACGGCTGAGTGAGTCAGTGCTCATGGCCGCTGAATAATTCACAGGGCAGCAGGGATGGCATATGCTCCCTCTAAGCCCTCAGCGGCAGGAATACCAGCTTCCCCCCTCCCCTGTTTCCCTGCCCCCCACCACCACCAAGCCCATAGTTGTCCAGGAAACCGGCTCCTCCTCCTGGAGGGGCCCAGAAACCTGCGCTGGAGGGGCGAGCAGCGGGCCAGGCCGGGCAAAGGCAGCCTAGAAAGTCAGCTCAACTCTCCAGCACCAGCAGAGCGAGTGGGGCCCAGAAAAGGAGGGGCAGCCTGGGGACCCACATCCTTGGAGCCACGGGCTAAGGATGGACTAGCAGGGCGCTGCAGCTGACACTCTTCATGAGTGCCCTGGGTGGGGGCTGGTCTGCTCACTGTCCTCCCAGGCTGTGCCAGCTGTCTCTGTGGGGGCACGGATGCCTCTAAGCTGGGGGGAATCTTCCCAGCTCCCCTGTATGCCCTTTCCAGGTACCCTGCCTGGTGTCCCCTGGCACAAGTCCCCCAAGGCACCTGCCCCCAGCGCCCTGAGCACTCCTGCCCCCTAGCACCTCTGGTATACAAGCCCCCCCTTGCCCTCCCGGGACCCCTGCCTCATCCCTGCCTGAATGCCTGTGGGGCTCAGGGCTCCCTCTTACACGCTGAGTTCTTCTTCCAGCTGCAAAGCCCCCTCAGGGCCTCCCATGGAGACACACAGTCCACTAAATGGCTGTCTAGAGAGTTAACAGCTGATCTTTTAGGGAGTGAACTGCAAGTTACAGTCAGCAGCTGACTGTGACCGTCTTGTCCCTTCAGAGCCTCAGTTTCCCCCTCAGCAAAACGGGGAGGGCCTTGTCACACAGGACTAACGGATAGCTCCTGGTGTCAGTGTGACTGTTCTCCTATGCGTGCCTGGTCTTCACTCAGTATTTGCGCATGCGCTGCCTTGCCACCCTTCTTCCTCCCCATCCACCCCTTCTCTTGTTCCCTTCTGAGGCTCTTGAAGCCCAGCTGCTCGGAGGCCCGTGTGTCACCAAGCCTCCCGCATGGCAAACTTCACTCCATTAGCAAATTGGTCATCATTGTCTGGGCCAACTACCATTTTTTGGTTTTTTTTTAATGGAATTTGCCAAACACAATCATTTTCCTGAGCAGACCAAATTACATAAGGTTGCCTTTGCACTCCTAAACTGAGAGTGACTTTAGCTATGAAAAGGGTGCTACAAAAATAAGTCTTGCATATGCTTCAAATTCTCCCAAAACTTCTATTTTTCTCCTTCAAGAAAAAGAAAAGGTTTGGGTTCTTTTCCTTAACCTAAGCTTTCCAAGTTTCCAAAAATGTTGTTATTTCTCAACCCCATAAGGTGAGAGAAATGTGCCAGAAGCAGAGGCCTGTGTTTCTGGACCCCTTCCCTGCAGAGCTCCACACCCCGTCTCGGAGTCACTCCCCAACAGACCAACCAGGTGGGCTTGAGCCCAGACTCCTCTGGCCCCTGCCCCCATCCGAGGCTCTGAGATAGAAGCTGAGCCCTTTCCCTCAGACAGCACCCAAGTGTTGCTGGCCCTAGGCCCAGCTAGACTGGTGTTTCTCCCGCCTTCTATGCCAAGCCCTTCCCATCCATCCTTCCTGCTCCTCTACTAACTGGTTGAATTGCGACTCCCAGAAGATCTGCTGTGCCTTAAACCTCGGTACCTGTGACTGACATTTCTGCAAATGAGGGTCTTTGCAGCTGTATGTTAAGACAGAAGCTGGGGTCCTGCTGGGCTCTGGTCCAATCTGACAGCTTTACATAGGGTATGAAGATGGAGGTCCATAGGAGGAACACGGGAGGGGGATGCCATTGCAGGCAGGGATGCTCAGGGATCTGAAGCTGACCGGAAGGGAGGTCTCCCCTTGGCCTTCAGGTGGAGGCTGACCTACCTGCGCTCTCCAAAGGTGGAGAGTAAAGGGGCTGCTTTGCCACGGCAGAGTCCCGATGCTGTCACCCCCAAGGGCAGTAGGTGAACCTGACAACACGTGCCCTTTGCTGAGGACAGCCAGAGGCTGGGGAAGTTCCAAATTTCCATCACCCCAACGTCCACCACTGGGTGTTCAGGAATGAGAATGGGAAAGTGAGCTGTATGGAGACCCTGAGTTCAAGCTTGTCTTTCTGCTCATTTGGTGACTGGGAGCCCCTAGGGTGTGTGTGAGAGAGAGAGAGAGAGAGAGAGAGAGAGAGAGAGAGCTTGAGTGTCTGTGTCTCTGTGTGTGTGTGTGAAGAAGGAGGGGGCTGGGGAAGGAGCAGGTTGCAGTGAGAGGCTGGACGGCCCAGCAGATGTGGCACAACAGGTGTTGCAGATCCTCAGCTCAGCCTGGGGCAGCTCAGAAAACTGAGTCCAGGTTATGCCTGAGAGCCTCAGTTCCAACCCCAGCATTTCATGGCACCTTAATACCACCAAAAAGACCTTCACCTCCAAAATGTGTCAGCTCACCTTTCTGCTTTCCAAGACTGGAAGCTGGGTGGCACCCTCATATGGTCTCCCAAACCCTCCAGGAGTGATCCCTGAGCACAGAGTCAGGTATAAGCCACCACTATTGGGTATAGCCCAAAAAACTATAAAAGAAAGTAAAAGAAGTGGGCAGGAGATGACTGTGCCAGGGGCCTTGGGCACGGTGGTGGTGTCAAGGTGTGGTATATACATACATGTAAACACAGAGCCAACACTGAGAGCAGGAGACTCAAGCTACAGCAACCAAACTTCAAATGTGTCTGTTAAAGAGACAGGCAGGGGGTGGGAGGGAACCTGGGAACACCGATGGAGGGAAGGTCACACTAGTGGTGGGCTTGCTGGTGGAACACTGTGTGCCTGAAATTATGTGGGGGAACAACTTTGTAAGTCATGGTGCTTTAATAATTTAAAAAAATTAAATGCAAGGGGTCAACAGAGAGCACAGTGCCGGAGCGATAGCACAGCGGGTAGGGAGTTTGCCTTGTACACAGCCAGCTGGGTTCCATCGCTGGAATCCCATGTGATCCCCTGAGCACCTCAAGGAGTAATTCCTGCACACAGAGAAAGGAGTAACCCCTGAGCACCCCTGAGTCAGGTGTGACTGAAAAAGCAAAAAAAAATATTGTGTACTGGTTAGGGCACAAACCTTGAAGGTGGCCAACCTAGGTTTGATTTCTAGCAGGGCATGGCCCCTCAAATACCCCTGACTGTGGCTCCAGAGGTCCCCAGCACCCCCTGGGGTTGGCTCAGATATACCTGGCACCCAGGGCGCCTGAGCATCATCGCATGCTCGGGCCCCTGCCCTAAACCAATGCTTGGCCAAGAATTGCCAGTGGGGACTTTAGTCTCCATCTCCAGAAAATTGCTAGGGGGAGGGGAGAGGGAGGAGAGGGAGAAGGAAGGAGAAAGGAATGAAGGGAAAAAGGAAGGGAGGAAGACAAAGAGGGAGGGGAGGGGATGAGGGATGAAAAGGGAGGGAAGGAGGGAAAAAGAGAAGGAAGGAAAGACAGAGAGAAAAGGAAAGAGGGGGGAGAGAGGAAGAAGGCGGGAAAGAAAGCAAAGCATTAGGGACATTCTTGGAAATAGTCTTTTCTTCCTTCGGAGGTGGATGCATCTGCTGAGAGTGAGGCAGTGAGTGGGGACCCTGGGGCTGCTGGACAGGCACCATGGCTACGAAGAAGAGGCAGTTACTGTCCTGGGCACTCTCCACCCTGCTAAGCCCTGGGTGCTAGGCAGCACAGTGGCCTGCCAGACAGGTGTGGCTGTGTTCTTGCCCATCAGACTGAGCATGTCCTGCTTTCTGAGTGAGAAAATATGTTGCCTGCTGAGTGGTTCAGGGTCTGAGCAGGAAGCAGATGGTGCACAGATCGGAGGACTAAGGAGAGTGGATGAGACTCTATTCATAACAGGGTGGGGGCAGAACATGGGGCACCTGGGGCCAGTGCAGGCCCTGCAGGTCTCTGTTGGGGATCACCAGAGCCGCATCCCCCTCGGTGCTATGGAGGGAGCCCAGACGGGACAGGGAGACCCTGTAAACCAGGTCTCCCAGTGGACAGGGAGATCCTGTAAACCAGCAAGAGAAGCCATCCCCCTCCTAGCACCAGTCTCCTACCAGGACCTCATTGGCCAAAACCCTACAGACACCAGAGGTCAAAGGAGCCTGTGTGGGTACCTTAGGGTCAACAGCAGAGAATGGCGGTGGGCCTGGAGGAGCAACAAACACACAGACCCAACTTACAAACCCTCCTCCAGGTTTTGTGTGTGTGTGTGTGTGTGTGATCACTCCCCGCCCCACAATTTCCTCCCAGGCACCTGATTTTTGTCTGGCAGCGGGAGCAGTAACACTGCTCAGAGTTGGTGATCAGGTTCTATGATTAGGAGGAAGAAGGTGAGAGACAGAGACAGGAAATGCTACCAGGGGTTAGAAACAGCAGACAGCTGAGAGACAGGCAGGCCAAACCCCCCAGGACCACCCCCCCACTGACCCCTGTCCTGCTTCGTGTCCCATCAAGTACAATTGAGTCAAAGGTGCTAATAGATCCTGGAGAAAGATGGATGGAGCAATCAGGGTAAATGAAATTAACATGCACAGGGTAATCAACACTCATTAAGCCAATTTAGTCAAGTGATGACCTCAGTCAGCTTTTATTTAATCATATACTTAAATGTCAAATCAATATGCAAATCTCACCCAGGCCTTTTCCAATTATAACCCATTAGAAACTTTGAAGTAAATCAATGCAACCAGGCAGGGCCTGCAGTCAGGAAGAGGGACTGGACCCAGACAATGGGTCTTTTGTGCTCAGCACCCCCGGTCTCCCACTTTTCCTGCACCCCCCACACCAAGATGCACCTTCCCAGGTCTGTGACAGAGCTGGAAGGAAACCCCAGTCCCTAGATCTGCCCTTCCCCTGAAAGTCAGGTGCTAGTCATGTAATAACCCTCTGTGCACTCGGCACTGGTGTTTTATATTGCCTATTAATGAATAATTGCAGCTATAAGCTCATTGAAACCCCCAAAACTTCAATTAGGAAGACATGAATAAGACCAGCGTGATAGCAGAGCAGGCAGGGTGCTTGCCTTGCCTGTAGCTGACCTGGGTTTGATCCCCGGCATCCCATATGGTCCTCTGAGCACCACTAAGAGTAATTCCGAGCACAGAACCAGAAGCAACCCCTGAGCATAGCCACCTGTGGCCCAAACACCAGGAAAAGGAAGACATGAATCTCCCCAACCTACCAATGACTAGGCAGGCACTGACTGGCCCCCAACAGCATAGGGATACTGTTGGGAAGCAGCATCCTGCTGCCCAGAGGCCAGCCTGCATCCTGGTCCTCATGCCAAGGGGGAGGAGAGGGGGAGGAGAGGGGAAGGAGAGGGGGAGGAGAGGGGGAGGAGGAGAAGGGGGGCTTTAAAGGCACCTCTCTACATTCCCAAGAAAGCTGCTGCTCCCCAGCACAGCCCCGGGACCCTGGGTGTGATGGGTCCATCTTAAAGGTCTGAGTTCAGTTTAGTTAAATTAGACCAAGTCTGTGAACACAAGTCAGACCCCAACCATCCAGGCTGATTTCTATCCATCAGCCTCCAAAACTGAGTAAAACCACTGAGGAAGAAACAGACAGGGGGCCAGAATGATACTAAAACAGGTAGAGCACTTACCTCACACCCAGCTGACCCAGAATCCCCAGCACTCCATATGGTTTCCTGAGCCCACGAGGAGTAGGCCCTGAGCACCAATGGGTGTGACTCAAAAATAAAAGGAAGGCAGGAAGGCAGGAAGGCAGGAAGGCAGGAAGGCAGGAAGGCAGGAAGGCAGGAAGGCAGGAAGGAAGGGAGGAAGGGAGGAAGGGAGGGAGGGAGGGAGGGAGGGAAGGAAGGAAAGGAGGGAGGGAAGGTAGAAAGGCAGGACGGAAGAGCATTCTGCAGTACCAGAACCCCAGTACAGACCAGGCACCGACATGGCTCTCTGAGCACAGCTGCTGGAGGGTCACAATGGGGGTGACGCGCAGAATCTCTGGCACCACATCAGCTTTGCACTATACCACCAGTCAAGTTGGCCGAGCATCACCAAAGGGGTCCTGGACCCCCTGAGCACTGCTTGGGAGGTCCCAGAAAAAAAAAAAAGAAAGAGACCTGATCCCAGGAAGAGGGAAAGATGAATTTAAGGCTGCTGTCCCTAGGCACAGTACTGGGGTGCCATGTACACATAGATGAAGACAAGAGGGGCAAGAACAGAGAGGGCACTTAAGCCCCCTGAGTTTGCACAAGCACGTAATGGTGGATGTGTAAACCAGCCACTTCTGGGAGTCTGCTCCCTTCACCATAACATTTATAACAAAAAGTAGTGTTTTAAACTCAAGTCCTCCCTCCCAAAAACTGTCCCTGCTTCCCCAGTTACTCAGGTAAAAGCCTGGAATTCAGGCTACACACACACACACACACACACACACACACACACACACACACCATATGTACACAGACCTAAGTGTGTACACGTGAATGTGTGGTGCAAGTCACCCACACAGAAGCCCATGGACACAATGACAAGTCCTTCTGGTACTAAAGTCACAATACACACACTCACACACAGTTACAATCACACACAAACACTCACAGTAACACACAATTACACTTACACACTCATGTCCACATAACTCCTGCACACACTCATAGACTCTCACACAGTTGTTACACTCAGATACACTCACACATAGTTACTCACGCACAGTTACACTCCACACACATGCATTCCTACACACATGCACACACATGGTTATATTCATGCACACATACACTCATACACTGTCACACTTGCACACATACACTCACATACACAGTTACACTCACACACATACATTCACACACACTCATACACACTTCTACACACAGGCACACACAGTTATGTTCACACACAGTTACACTCTACACGCATTTAAACACAGTGGTACACTCCACACACGTGTACACTCACACAGTTACACTCACACATACATATATATACTCCACGCATTCACACACAATTACATTCACATGCAGTTACAATCACACACATATATATATTCCAACATGCACACACAGTCACATTCATTCACAGGGCTACACTCACACACACATGCACACTCACACACAGTTACACTCACACATACACATATATACTCCACACATTCACATACAGTTATATTCACACACAGTTATAATCACACACTTTTATACACTCCAACATGCACACACAGTCACATTCACACACACAGTTACACACACACATACACACTGGGAGAAGGCAGACCACCTCTCCCACCTGCCCAGAGCCTCCCATTTCCCCAGCAAAGCCGGGTTCTCTCAGGCCTCATTCTGTCCCCTGATGTAGGCCCAGGCTCCTTGAAAGGTTTGTTTTTTGTGTTTTTTCCTGGACTCAGTCCTTCCCTCCAGCACCACCACCTCAGAAACTGCCCCAGCAACAAGGAGATCCCCCTGCAGACCGCTGCCCACTTCACCCTGAATCTGTGTCCTGGGCCCAGCCACACTGCTGCCAGACACCTTCTCTTCTAAGACGTGTCCCTGGCGTGCCCCTCTGAGAGTCTGAACCCCAGCTCTTCCCTGCTTCCTCTCCCTCCATTGCCTCCCAGACACTCCCAGCAGTTGCTCTGTAAATGAGGAGATCCCAGCTTCAAAACTTCCATGTCTTCCGCTTATCTTCTGCTTACTATGAATACCCCAGTCCATGCTCATTAATTCCTATCAAACCCTCTGATAACTCTCTTATCTGGGCCCTCCCCAACATCTTCAGACTCCAGCTTAAACTAGTCTTCCCTGGGGCTGGAGCGATAGTACAGCAGGGAGGGTGTTTGCCTTGCATGTGGCTGACCAGGGTTTGATCCCGGCATCCCATATGGTCCCCCGAGATTCACCAGGAGTAATTCCTGAACATCCTGAGGAAAGAGCCAGGGGTAACCCCTGAGTATCACCAGGTGTGACTCAAAAAAGCAATAGATAAATTTAGGTAGGTAGCTAGGTAGCTAGGTAGGTAGCTTTATAGCCCTGCTGCCCTGATCCTGACCCATAGGAGCTACCCCGTTCTCCACAGGGAGCCCCTGTGGAGGTAGGTAAATAAATTACTTTTTAAAAAACTAGTCTCTCCCTGTGCCCTGGCCTGGCTCCAGGAACCCAAAATAGCACATGGAAACATGTCCTACCCTCACCCCTTATCTAGATGTGACCCTTATTCCAATCTAATATTTGGGACTAGAAATTATAGCATCATCCAAATCTCCTGTTTCACTCAACCCTGGCCCAGCAGGTCAGTTAGCTCTGTGGTCAGTCCTGAGTCTTCCTACTGCTACCGGTGTGGGAAGGTCTCAGCTGTCCCCGGGTCCCTGCCTCCGGCTCACCTCCACCCTCCAGCAAGGCTTTCCCGACAGGCAGACCTGACTATATCCCCCTCCTCTGCCCTGCAGCGGCTTCCACTAGCTATTAACCATCTAAAAAATCACCTGCAAGGGCTGGAGAGATAGCACCAAGGGTAAGATACTGGCCTTGTATGAGGCTGACTAGGGTTCAAATCCTCTGACCATGTGTGGTTCCCTGGATACCACATATGATTCTCTGAGTACTGCCAAGGGTCACTCCTGAACACAGAACTAGGGACAGTCCCTGAGCACTGTCAGGTGTGACCCCAAGGTCCCAAAAATCAGGATAATAAAACATTCCAAACTTAGTCCACTTCCCTCAGCTTGGATCACTCAGGATATGCCAGCTGGGGGGCTCAGCTCTGGACCGGCTCTCGGAATGCACAGAAAGTGCAGGCCTCAGATGGAGACCCAGAGAAGCACGTGCTGTTGTTGCTGGGACAGCCTACCTGCTCTCAGAGGTAAGGAGAGGCCAGGCGCCCCGCAGGGAACAGGCGAATGCAGCTGACCTGGAGGCAGCACAGCTGAACAGCTCACACACATATATACACTCCAACACATACACAATCACATTCTTCTCCTGCCCAGTGCAGGGACCACCAGCCCCACTCCTGCTCTGGTGATGCCCCAGCTACCAGGCTGCCAGGTGCAGCCTGCCTCCCCTTCCCGACATTCCTCTCTGCTTTACAGCCCTGCTGCCCTGATCCTGACCCATAGGAGCTACCTCATTCTCCGCAGGGAGCCCCTCAGGCTACCTTCCCTAGGCCCCAGCTATTCCCCTTCCAGTCCCTGTTACAGCAGTGACTCCAGTCAGACAGAGGTGGCAGAGGCCCCTTAGGGGAGCCAGTTACTTTGCTACAACCATAGAAACCAAAGGCCGCATGCTCAGTGACTTAGAGCAAGTCCATTGTTCCCCCTCAGCACTGTGGAGGGCAGCTATACAGGAAGTTTAGTTTAGCCCTTAAAGAAGGTCAGGGCCGGGGTGGGCAGGGCCCATCCCAGCTGACTCTGCTTTCTTGGCTTTTCAGCCTCAAGTAGCCACCCAGTTCCCCTGGCCACTTCACCGTCCATCTTGCAAGACTGGAAACAGGACTTATACCTCTGCTCACACCCCACCCTTGGCTCCCATAACCCAACTTCCTTGGATTCCATCTTTCCAAGGTATTTCAGGTTCACCTGAACAACCCATACTTTCACCCATCTCAAGATGACAGCTTAGGGCCAGAGCAATGGCACAGTCATCAGACCCAGGTTTGATCTCCAGCACCCCACATAGTCCCCTGAGTACTGCCAGGAGTGAAACCCTGAGCACAGAACCAGAAGTAAGCCCTGAGTACTACCAAGGGTGGCCAAAATATAAAAGAAGAAAGAAGGGGGAAAGATGTCAACTTAATCACATGTACCACGTTTATTTTGCTGAAGAGGAGACATCCACAGGTCCCAGGGATGAGGACTGCTATTTAGGGGATGTCCCTCAGACTGCCAGGGGCACGCTCCCTGTCCTCCTGGTAGTGCCTCACCTGGCTGCAAGCCTGGCTCACAGCAGGTGCTTCTTCCACGTGATGAATGAGCGAGGAGGTGAGGGCAGAACCGGCGTGGCCACAGAGGGACCAGGGTCCCCAAGAGGAGAACTGGCAATGTCAGCAGTGAAACACAGGCCCTGCACCCCCTTCCCTCCTGCACTCACACTAACAGAGAATATTCTCTGTAATAAATAAGAGATCAAACCAGGCCCTGTGTGCAATGCAGGAGCCAGGCTGCCCGAACTAAAAAGGGAAACATCCACCCCCCAGCCCCCAGAACCGCAGACACACAGCTGGGAGTTCACCCTGGGGAAGTTAAACCCCCGCTCCTCCCACCCCAGCCAGGGCGTCAGCAGAGAACTGGGGAGCACTGATCTCAAACACCACACAGCCCTGCCCTGAAGGGGACGCCAGTCCAAATCCCAGGAACAACCACTTGTGCATGCAGCACAGTTTCCAAACACGCTCAGCAGATGGAGAACACACGCCTTTGCTCCCAGACTGCCTGCACAGCCGAGCACAGGGCATGTGCTGGTTCCTTCCATCAGTGCGCCACTGTCCGGGGCTTCCTACCAGCCTTGGGTAACATTCCCTAAGGGACCACCTGAGCATTTGTCCACCTTGCCCCAAGCTGGGAGGTGAACAGGGAAGGGAGAGGGTGGCCACAGGGAGGGAAACGTGGCCACAAGCTAGAGGTAGAGACCACAGTGCTGGTCTTGCTTTATGCTCCGGGGTGCTGCCACTCTTCCCGACACCTCTGCACAAACACGGCTGAGTGTTCTTCCATGCTGTTTCCTAGAAGGAACCATCTAGACTCAGCTGCCTAGATAGTGTGTCACAGCCCTGTAGGGAGTCGTGTTAGTGGGGGTTTGCTGGGACTACAGTGGTGGCAGTGATAGCAGTGGGTCAATCCCACAGCACAGACACTTACCGTGTACAGTAACAGTAATAGCAGCAACAGCCCCTGACCCTTCTTCCTTCCTCCTTCCTTCCTCCTTCCTTCCTCCCTTTCTTTCTTTCTTTCTTTCTTTCTTTCTTTCTTTCTTTCTTTCTTTTCTTTCTTTCTTTTTCAACTGAATCACCATGAGATACACAGTCACAAAGTGGTTCATGATTGGGTTTCAGTCACACAGTGTTCCAACACCTGTCCCTTCACCACTGTACATTTCCCCACCAACAACGTCCCCATTTTCCGGCCCTCCATCCACTCCCCCAACAGTCTGCCTCTATGTCAGCCACTGATTCTTTCACTGAGCTCTTACACATGAATTCTCTCCTCCTGAATTCCTGTTAGAGAAATGCTCTTAGCCTCCATCCAGGTGAGGAAATGGCAGCACCCCAAAGAGGACCTGGCCCCGCTTTCCCTAGCCGGGAGAGTAGAGTCCAGCTGGCTCCACAAGCAGAGCTCCCAGACCCCTCCACTGGCCATCCCCTTCAGGGGTTGGAGCCTGGCAAGCCCCTGCCAGAGACACCACAGATCCATGACACCCTTGGTTTCAATTCATTTCATTCTTCGTCATGTTTTCAGAAACACTTTGCTATTGTCAATATTTTGCAAACCCTAACTCTCTTTTTTTGTTCTGTTTTGTTTTGGGGCCACACCCGGTGATGCTCAGGTGTTACTCCTAGCTCTGAACTCAGGAATCACTCCTGGCAGTGTTTGGGGGATCATATAGGATGTTAGGGATTGAACCGAAGTCAGCTGCTTGCAAGGCAAAGCACCCTACCCGCTGTACTATCTCTCCAGTTCCAGCAACCCCCACTTTCACTAACACCACTCCCTACAGGGTTGTGACACACTATCTAAGCAGCTGGTTCTAGATGGTTCCCTCTAGAAAATGGCATGGAAGAGCCCTCAGCGGTGTTTGTGGAGAGGTGTCGTGGAAGAGTGGCAGCACCCCAGAGCACAGAGTAAGACCAGAACTGTGGGGAATATGGCTTGAGGTGCTGGTGCTCTGCGTGAGGAGTCTGGGTTTGAGTCACAGCATCAATGACATGAAGATGGAGGGCTACGAGCCAGGCCAGGCCATGCAGCAGTAGCAGTGACCATTCCCAGGCCAGCATCCAGGGTTCAGAAGGCAGGGGGACTTGCCGGCATTGTAGAGACTGGCTGTGCCTCACCTTCCAAGATGTGCCCCCCCTTGGAACATCCAGTCTGAGTCGAGTCCCTGGAGTGTCCTTGATCTTGTTTTGGAGGTTTTGCATCTGCCTGGGAAGAAACCAGAAGTGAACCATGGGGTGTGTCATCCTCGCTTCATCTCTACCATGTCCTTCCCTTCCCCCAGCCCGCTCCCAACACTCTGTGACCACTCTGAAGTTTGAGAGGAGCAGTGTGGCTCCCCTTTGGAATTTGGGACCAGGTTGGGGCTGTATTAAATCCTGTCAACAGAAGGGGTCTCCAGAATAAAGGGTTCTGGGACCTCATTAAAATGATGGTAGGTAGCACTCAATAAAAAGTTCCCAAGCACCTGCACCACAAGAAGTGATCCCCCAAGCACAGAGCAGGGAGTCACCCCCAGAACTAGAGCTATGAACACACCGTCCTAGGTGTCAGTGTGCCTGAGAGTCAGGTCAGAGGGTCAGCTGGACACGGAGTGAAGGAGGAAGGTCCCAGAAACCAGGGGGTGCTGAGGTGCCCCACGGGGAGACTGTGTGATGTCTGCAGGACTCGGGCTCCCTGAAGGGGGCCGCCTCGTGCCTTCATGTCTGCTGTGAGTCCTGCTGCGCACCCCATACCCTGCCCACTGCTCCTCACAGCCACCATGTCAAGGAGCCTCTCAACCTCCCCCAGGTCTGGAGCTGGGAGAACATCGAAATAGAGAAGGATTCAGCTCTGAAACAGCCCCCAAAAAGAGGGTGGCCTGGGTCTTTACTAGGGTGTCCCTCCCTCCCTGACAGGCACTGATGGAGCATCAGGGAATGTCAGCTCTTGGGAGTGGCCAGGGGGAGCTAAGTGCAGACCCACAGGTAACCACAGGGAGGGCGCAGACAAGAGAGGAAACAGCCGCAGGTCAGAGAACCAGGGAGAGAAACAGACACTGGTCACCACTGTCACCATCAGTTCTAGGGCAAGAGGCGCCCATACCCTGAGCACATTCCGAGAGAAGCAGCCTGAAAGGAAGGGGAGTGGGATTGTCCAAGGGAGCATGGGCAGCGGCACCCAGGATAAGGGTACCCTGGGAGAGACTGGGAGGGAGACTATGGCAGACAGTGTTGCTGGACAAACTATCTGTGAGCTGCTGGGAGCTGGCCCGCCTAAGGACAGGCATGGCATTAACATAGAGAATGAAACCAAAAGCTCTCACCGGTACGGGGTTCACTCCACACCACACATGTGTGGGAACCCTTTCCATGCTGAGCCATTTGACTCTGACAGCAATTCTAGAAAGGCTGAGTAACTTTCCCCAGATGACACAGCTGGTGGTATCTAGATCTAAGCCCAAGCAGTAAAACCCTGATCTCTGGCTCCAAACCCCTCATGTCATGTCCTAGCTCAAGACCCCCAATGCCTGTCTCAAAAGAGCATTTTTATAACATGAGGAAAGTGAGGTCAGAGCGACCTTGCTCAAGTATACACCACAGTAAGTTGAGTGTCTGCGTGAAGGGGCAGGCGGGGAGCAACAGCAGAAGTCAGCACAGAAACAGTGCCCACTCGGGGATCTCAGCCACCACACACAGACTCACTCATTACTTCAGGGAAAAGGGATTTGTTAGAATAGCACATGTGCATGGGTGTGATAGAATAAAGAGTAAATAATTGGTCTTTGTCCAGGTTCCTGGCACACCGCTCCTATAACCATTGGCGTCCCCTGGGTATTGAGTAGCTTTTATATGCTAATGAAATGATTGGTGGCTGGGGGCCCCTGGATTGCTTCTGGCTGGAGGCTGATTCCCTGCAAGTCCAAGCCATGATTAGTGGACTGAAGCTCTTAGTCCCTACGTACCCTCTTGCCACTCTGAATGGAGAGTGCTAGAGATTGTGCTAATCACCAACTGCCAATGAGTTCATCCATCACATCTAGGTAATGAAACCTCCAGAAAAGCTCATTCTCTGGACTCGGTGCTGGGGCTCCAAGCTTCACTCCTTACCCTTCCCGATATATCTCTTCCGTCTGTCCCTGAGTTGCAAACTTGCCAACAATCAGGAAACATATGTAAGCTAAGTACCTTCCTGAATCTGTGAGCTCTTCTGGAAAATCAGTAGACCCGAGGAAGGGGTGGTGGGAGCCCCCTGCTTCCCCACCAATCAGAACTCCCAGGGGCCACAATCTGCAGGTTCTATCAGCAGTGCAGGATGTGGGGGCTGACCTGACCCCTGTAAGTCAGGCTCTAACTCTGTGCAATTTATGGTAAAACCAATCACCTGCTTGAGCCCACTGACACTGGGAGATCTAGGAAGTGGCTGCTGTGTTTGGAGACGAGGCACATTCAGTGCAAGAAGGGTGAGTGGAGGGGGCTGGAGTGATAGCACAGTGGGTAGGGCATTTGCCTTGCCACGCAGCCGACCCAGGTTCAATCCCTGGCATCCCATATGGTCCCCCGAGCACCGCCAGGAAGTAATTCCTGAACGAAGAGCCAGGAGTAACCCCTGAGCATCGTTGGGTGTGACCCAAAAAGGAAAAAAAAAAGAAGGGTGAGTGGAGATGGTGCACTGGGGTAATGCCGTCACTTCCCACCCTGCTCTCCAGGAGCAGTTCACAGGGCCCTGTGGGGCCTCAGGCTAGGGCTACAGCCTGAACTGAGAGGTGTGGGGATCAGATGGTCAGAAGGAAGGGGCCCATCCCAATACAGCAGGAGGGGTCAGCGGGCTGGGTCTGTGCCAGAGTTACAGGTGACCTAAGCTTGGGAAACTCCGGGGCCAGTGAGCTGAAGCGTCACATGGTAACACGGAGATCCCACACAGGACTCTTATGAGCCCTAAAGCTCGGCACACTGCACACTGCACCATTCTGACATCTTGGCCCATGGAGGGCAGGCACCTGTGTGTCCTGGGATGCGGTGGGGTGGGGGTGAGGGGGCAGAATGTGGTCAGGCAGAGCAGCAACAGCCAGTTGGTGTTTCTAATGCTGGCTTGGAGGATTCTCAGAGGTGAGATTGAAGCAAGGCTGCAGACAGCCACGGCAATGACAGGGAGTGAGGATGGCATGGAGCATTCCATGTGTCAGTTCCACATGTCAGTTGTCTGGATACGGAGGTCAGCAGGCCCGTGCCAGAGAGCAAAGAGGCGGGACCCATCACACACCCCACAGGGAGACGGAACCCAGGAGGCGACAATGTCTAAACCCAACTAGCAGCGGGAGAGGAATCTTGTGCATTCACCGGGGCTGCTCCAGCAAGGAACCACAGACTGGGGGGCTTCAGTGCCAGAAATTTTCCCCTGAGAGTTCTTGGGCCAGAGCTACACTTCCTGCCGAGGCCTCTGTCCCTGGCTTGCAGTTGGTGTCCCTGTGGGAGCAGCTGCCAATCTCTCTCCTGATAAGGACCCTCCCTTCTACACTTTATGAGGTTCTGGGGGCAGCACTTGGCACATGATGTAGGCGAGAGGAGGCACCACTTATCCCTGAAGGGACTTGTCCAGGTCGGGAGCAAGCAGAGAGAGACCCCCGGGATCACACGTGCCTCTGCAGAGGCCCCATGGGAGACAGAGTCTGCTGAGAACCAGACGGGGGTGAGTGGAAAGGGGAGGAGGGTCCCCCTCATTGTGGAGTCAAGAAAAAACAAAACAGAAAGAAGCAAGTATCCCCCAAAATCTGTCAGCCAGGAACTTTAGAGAGTGAACTCCAGAGGGAGCCCTGGAGAACTGACTTGAATTCCCCAAAGTCTGGGAGATGTTTAATCAACCATCCCTCCCCAGCCCCCAGTTTTGAGCCTTTACGGCTTGGAGCATGGGATTGGAGCTCTGTGACAGACAGAGCTCTGTGGACGGCTTAGGTCACTATGGACAGTCATTGGGTCCCAGCTTCAGTTTCCCTTCTCTGCCATGGGAAAATTGCGAGCATCACCCTCACCCAGAGTAACTGGTCAGGCAGTGTGAGGGTGCCTTGATGACTCCGGGGTAGTCAAAGGAACCCATAACCATCATCTGGGCACTGAATCTGCAGGACTTTGGGTTTTGACACCCCCTCCCCAGCCCACCCCAGGATATCTCATTGGGAGCCTTTTAATTATGGGGCACTGCCAGCACCTGCCAGACCTTCTCATCTCCCAGGACACTTCCCTGTCAGTCCTTCCCCACTCTCTGATCTGGGCGTGCTGACATACAATCCTAAACATACAATCACAGCCTGACCTCCCTGTCTCTGCCCTGTCCTAAGTTCAGGATAACCAAGGGCCTGTGGACCCATGCTGCCCTGGCTTGCCAGAGCCAGACCAGCCTGATTTACAGAGAGGCTGGGGGAGTGTCTGCTCTGCTGTAAAGCCCCAGCCAGAGCAGCTGTATCTGAAAAGCAAATCACTCTCCCTGTGGTTGGCCCATTTCTAGCTCAGGGAACTGAAACGCCTCATTTCATGGCCTCTGGTTACCAGGAGACAGCACAGGATGGAATGTGGCAGTCTCTAGGGCAGCCCCTTCCTGGACCCCTGACTCTGAGCTGGGTGGGGAGAGCACTGAGTCCACTGTCCATGGTGCTAAACATTTTTTTTGCTGTCCCTCCAGGGGCATAAGGAGTCCAGGCTGTACATGACCCTCCTTTGATGAGGGCTCAGAAACCCAGTGTGTTCTGAGCAGTGCAGGACAGAGGGGCACTGGGACACCCGTTCATGCTTATTTGCCTGCACACACCCACACACCCACACACCCACCCTCTCCTCTGTGATGTCACAGGCAGGCTTCAACGAGGAGGGCTGACTCATGCCACAAGAATGCTGGGACTCCTCTTCAAACAAGGCTGTGACTCTGAGAGGTTCCTGGCGGAGGCTGTAGGACGCAATATAGTCTCAGGTCCACCTTTCCAGGGAGGACCCAGAGTCTCCTGGTTTCAGTGTGGCCACTATCCTGTGGCGCTGTGGGATTGAGCCAGGATGCAGATGAATCTGGAGACCTCAAAGCCTGTGCACCAAGCATTAGATCTCTGATTATAAATTAATCAGAGATCCTGATGTCTTCTGAGCCTAGAAACTGGAGTGGCACCGGCGCCGGGCTTAGGCTAGGGATGAAGCTTGAGCTGGAGCTGGGATAGGCTGGGGCTGAGGCTGACTTTGGGTTGGGCAGAGGCTGACTTGGGGTTTGGCTGTGGTTAGGCTGAGGCTGGGGCTCATGCTAGGGTTGGTCATGGACTAGGACTAGTTCCAGGGCTGAGACTGGAGCTAGGATGAAACTGGGAAGGAACCAAAGATTGGGGGGTAGAGATGGAGCTGGCTGAGTTGACAGTGAAGCTGGGACTGGAGCAGAAACTAGGGTTGGTGCTGGGGCTGGTGCATGGCTAGAGAGCTGAACCAGTACCAGAAGCAGGTATTAAGTCCTAAGGGTTGTTGGATCCAGCAGTGCTGGAGAGCCAAGACCAGGACATGGTTGTGATTAGTCCAGTCTGCACTCATCAGCAGCTGATACTCAACCTGGCTATTTGGCTAATGAGGTGAAATGAGGATGAAACAATGACACCCGGTCATTGCTGGGTGCCCTAGGTTCCCCCAATCCAGCAGCAACAGGAACGCCAAACCTCTCAGTTACGCGTCTCCGGCTGGTGTGGTCCTCTCTGAGGCAGGGCAGGGACAGGGGGACCCTAGAAAGCCCAGTCAGGAGTGACTGTAACTGAGGTGGCAGGTAGTGTCCCATCATCTCCTCCACCTATGTCTGATCAGGGAATTAGGGGTAACAACAAAAAAACTCTTCAGTATTATGTCGTGACTGGTTGGTATGTAGTGTTTGAGATATACTGATACTAAAAAAGTTATTCAATGTTTAGCTAAAATTCACAATGAGCTGGGCATCTTCTATTGTTTGTGAGATCTGGTAACCTCAGTCTCAGGGTGCCAACAGGACACCCAGTTCATTCTGGAGGCAGCTAAGTGGGTCCAGCATCTCCATACCCAGGTCAAGTTCTGTGCAGGGGTTGGCTCCTCCTGGCCGCCAGGGCCTCGGGAGGTAAATCTAAGTGGCTCTGGTCGCGCACTCGCCCTCGCTCTCCTCAGCAACAAGATGCTTAGTCAATAAAACAGTTAGCCGAGTGAACGCAGCATGCGGCTCCAGGAGGGGGCTTTTTCCAGGGGAAATGTTATCATTTTCCATTCCTGTTTAATGAATCATGGGAATTATAGCAACATTACAAATGGCTTTCTGTGCAGGCTATTACTCTGTTTCCCTGGGGTTCTAATGGCAGCCCGCTTCACAGAGGCTGCTGCCCCTGGCTAACAGAATAATGGGAGTATTAGAAGCAGCCCCCTTACAAGGCTCCAGCCCAGCCAAGGTGGTCTCCCAGGACCTGAAGAATTGGGTCTAAAGTGGGAAACCCCAAATGATGGATTTTTGGGATTTCCCTGGTAGCCCACCCAGGAATCCTGGTGACTTTCTGCTGAGAGGGACATAGTTAAGCCAATCTCCCAGGCAGGGGCCTCAGACTGGAAAGGGGGCTAAGGAGAGAAGGGACATGAAGAGAGAGCGTGAAGGGATTTTTCCAGAGCCAGTGCAGCATGGAGTGGCACCAGTAAAGGGAATCAACTCAGTTCTAAGGAGATGTGGGTGCTCAGAGATGGGGCGTGAAGACAAACATGCCACAGCTCCACCACCCAGCCTTGGCTGGCTCCTGCCATGGAAGACACCAGCAGAAGCAACCTGAGGCTACTCCATGGGTGTTTCAGGCAGGCAAGGAGCAGAGGATGGAGCGGGGTGCGCCCCTCCTTCCAGTCCCTGACTGAGTCTGGCATGAAGCAGACAGCTGAAGGCAAGGGAGACCCCTGCCCGGCCTCTCAGAGCAGCTGAGACATGGAGACACAGCTCCAGAGAGCTCAGGGCGTCACGGACAGACTGCTTCCTGAGCACTGCTTCCTGAGCACGTCCCCTGGGGCACAGCTTACTGCCTGGGGTGGGGTTGCATGCCTGGCACCTGGCTTCCCGGGAGCCTGCAGCCTGCTTTCCGCTGTTCATCAAGGGCTGGTGTGTCTTACAGGGCTATATAATCATTGCAGCAGAACCTGTTTGGGATGGCCTCCTGACTCACAAACCCCATCTGATCACGACTGATTGGCTGGGGAAGAACCTAACTGGAACAGAGCCAATCACAGCCTGTCCCCTCCGCACTTTGTGAGAAGTGCTCTCATTCCATTTGCTCACTGCTGTGTCCCTAGTGCTGGAAATTCTGCTTGCCCACACAGGATGACCTCGATAAATATTTATTGAATGAAGGAACCAACCAACCAACAAATGAATGAATGACTCTATGAGAAATCTGGCATTTTTAACTTGGAAGAGGAGACCAGGAGCTCAGATGAGACTCCCTGGGGACAAGACTCGTCTGTTTCAACTTTCAGGATTCTTGGGGCTGCCTGAGTTCTGGCTTCCCAAAAATGACTCATTCTTCTCCGGTCACCTCTGAGATGACCCAACATAAGACTTTCTGAGATAAGACTCCATTACTCCATGCACCAAGCCTTCCCCAACAGGATGAGAAACTATTTCCAGAAATGTCCCATGGCCCTACCCATTGCCCTGGGTGTCGCCCACTCTTGACTGTGCCCTGGACTTGGCAGCAGCCTGCCCATGCCTGCCAGCACAAACTCTGATGATAATGACACAGACAGGGAGGGCATTGTGCAGGGATCAAGGGTCCTTCTGAACGTGGAGGTGGTACATGGCCCCCTTCCATCCCTCCATGTGATATTTCTCTGTGCAAACCTGGGACCAGACTTTGACCCCCTCAGCTGTCTCCTACCTGTATAAGCAGAGAATTCGAGGTGGGTGGTAGAATCAAAACCCTGAGAAAAGCTGAGTTACAGGAGTAAAAGGGGCACCCCCCACCCCCCCAGCCCCACCCCCAGTCAAGAAACTGCGCTCCGCCTGGCTGGATCAACTCTCTCCTTCCTTCCGCCCCTCGCCCCGGGTGCCCAGATACTAATTATAATGACCCGGTGAGGTTACAAGACGGTGAAATTGCTTCCACCTGAGGTTGTCACGGGCTGGGGGAGAAATACCAGGACTGGAAATTAAACTGTGCCAGCAGGCCTGAAGGAGTAGGGAGCAGGGGGAGACGTCATGGAGGGGGAGAGAAGCTGCAGTTTATGAAGGAGTGTTTATGAAGTGTCATGGGGAAGCGGTCTTGGCTGGCACACACAGATGCTTGGTGGCTGCTCCTTGGCCCTCGTCACTAGTCAGAGAGTGTTGCCCTGCACAGCGGCAAGTGACCAGTAACCAGGGAAGCACTGAGGCCACCCAGGAACCCAAAGACAGAGAACAACATAAAGCCACCATGGAGAATGGGGCAGACCCAGTTACACACACACACACACACACACACACACACACACACACAGAGAGAGAGAGAGAGAGAGAGAGAGAGCTCAGGGAGATAGAGGGGTACCTGGAACCCAATCTGATACAGCAACCTAGTGACCAAGTCCACCCTAAAAGCATTCCCCCTCCAACTCCAGCCCTCTGCACCCTGGCATTGTATGCCCACCCCCAGCTGTGACTGAGGCATGAGGAATGCCCAGAGCTCCAGCCATGGGGGAGGGAGGTCCTAGGGCAAGGACCTGCCTGCCTGTCTCTGGGTCTCTGCCAGACTCATGGAAACAGTCTGGCCAGGGAGCTGCAGAGACGGGGCAAAGATGAGCTACCACATCCCTTTCCAGGGGAGAGTCCAGGACAGCATCCAGCCGGGGCAGACTAGAAGTCTATCAAATCATTAGGGACGGTCTCACCAGTCCTATTTAACTGTTCCAGAATCAGGGAAAAAAGGCATTTTCAGGATTATTTTTATGCAGTAGGGAACTAAATAATACCAATACCCAACTGAAAGAATACCGAAAAGAGAGGCCGATCTCACTTGGAATTTCCCTGCACAATGCTAAATAAAAAAAGGAGGATGCAGAATCTGACAACACACAAAAAAGAACAATATGTCGTGATCAAATGGAGTGTGAGAAATGCTAGGCAGCTAATACCAAGACATTTATTAACATAATTTACCACACATTTGAAAATCTAAGTATAAATTGTCTGTGGAAATCAGCGAACATTCTTAATTTTTAAAATTCTTAATGAAATAAGAATAGCTTCATCTTAACATGATCAAATATATTCATCTTAACCCCTAATGAGGACATTTTAAAAGCTATTTCCATTAAAGTCAGGACCAAGACCAGGACATTCAGTGCCTTCATTATTACCTGATGAGGTTCTGTAGGTACCAGCTAATACACTTAGATAAGAAAAATCATTCAACTATATGAAAATTGTAAAGGGTAAATGAAATTATCATTATACGCAGAAGATATAAATGAGTACCGGGTACACCAAAGAGAACTAACTGAATAACTATTATCAACTATAAGGAAATTCATTAGTGTGGTCAGCTACAAAAAAACCACGAATATTGATGGCCTTCATGTGGGAAAATGACAACCAGTTGGGGCATATAATGGGAGAACACATGACATTTACAATTGCAATGAAAGATATAAAATACTTAGGAGTGTGCAAAAATGTTTATGTATATATTTTAATATACTTATGTATACATACCTAAAATGCTACTGAGGGACCCAAAAAGATGAGTTGAACAAATGAAAAAGCACCAAGCTTTTGAATGAAAAGAGTTGTCATCATAAAGCTATTTCAATTTTCCCTTGGTTAATCTATAACATTTACATATTTTGAGGAAATTACCAGAGGGAATATTTAATGAAATGAAATGACTTTGAAGTTCATATGGCAAAATGAATGTGCAAAATTAGCCGGGAAAATTCTGAGAAGAGTAAAGGGGGAGACTAGCCTTACCAGATATTAAATACTTCTAGAACTGAAGTAATTAGACTAATACAATAAGGGTTCATGAGTAGACAACCACGGCAATGGAACAGAATAAAAAAATGCAAGAATAAATCTAAAGCATGGGCATTGACTGTCATAAAGGTAGCATTTAAGTCTTTACGAAGATGAGCTATTCAATAATATTTGGAAAATCTTTAAGAAAATATTAAAGAGATCCATACCTCATATCCACATCAAAATAAATCCCATCTGGATCAAGTTTTTTTTTAAATAATGTTTTAAATAAAATACTGAATGGCCTAGAGAAAACCTAGGATAATGTTCTAAAACAATCCTAATGTAGGAATTGTCCTTAATAAGACACCCAGAAACCAAAAAGAAATATTGATAAAATTGGTTATGTGAGGGCTAGAGAGATACTATAGTGGGTAGGACATTTGTCTTGCACGAGACCGACCTGGGTTCAATCCCAGCATCTCCTCGAGCACTCCAGGAGTAATTTCTGAGTGCAGATCCAGGAGTAACTCTTGAGCATTTCTGGGTGTATCTAACACCCTCCCCAAAAAAATGATTACGTGAAAATATTTCTTCATAGCAGAAACCACAATTAACAAAGTCCAAAGTCAGACAAAAATCTAGGAGAAATATCTGATATCTGATACTTTTCAGAAATAGAACGTTAGTTTCCCACTTATATAAAAGCTCTTAAAAATCAATAAGAAAAAGATCAATAACCCTATAGGAAAGTGAACTATAGATATAGTTCACAACTGAGGAAATACAACTATTAAATATTTGAAAAGACAATCAACCTATCCCAAGAACAATTTCAGATAAAATTACCTGGTACACTTTTTACCAGATCACCAAAGACCAAAAAGCTGATCTGTCTGCTGTGGAGACCAGGCTAAGAGGAACCAACATCTCATACGTGGCCGCTAATACAATCTCTATGAGGAGGAGGGAGCAGGGAATTTGGCAATGTCTATCAAAATGATAAATGCATCTGCCCTTTGGTATAGCAATTATATTCTAGGAGTTACAGGCATGCCTTGCTTGAGGACATTTCAGCCCACAACAGACCGTCCCAGACAGCGTGGTCCCAATAGGCCCTACCATACAGCTTAGATGGCCGCAGGCTGGACCATCTGTGCTTGTGCAAATGTGTTCCCCCGACAATGAAGTCGACTCCCAGTACATTTCTCCCAATGCATCCCCTGTCAACAGGCCACACATTACTGTACACAAAAAGAGATACATATGGACACGTGTATCCCACTGTTTCTTCTATCAGCATTTCAATTGTAAGAAGGGAGGGACCTTTTGTGATTGATCACTGGATCACTTGAATCCCATTATTCATCGATTTGCTCGAGCGGGCGCCAGTAACATTTCCATTGGACCCTATCACATGCCAATGTAGCCCAATGGCATCTGGTTGATTCAGGAATATGAAGAGCCTCAAACCGTTCCTTCAGGGTCTTGACAAGGAAGTCTGACCATCTTGTAGGTGGGCAGCCACGTGATCTTTTGACATCCTGTGGGATCCAGTCGGTAACGGCTCTAGTCCAGCGGTTGTCTCCAAATCACATTACATGTCCAGCCCATCTGATTTTTGATGCCTTGGCAAACGAGACAGCGTCCCTGATTCTGGAATAGCAACAGAGGTCAGAGCTCCGATTCCTTCTCTCACTTGAGTGAGGCGTGATATTCCAAGCATAGCTCTTTCAATTCCTCTCTGGGAGACCCGAATAGCATTCTCATCCTGCTTTCGTAGGGCCCAGGTCTCTGAGGTGTATGTTTTGTTTGAACCAAAACCAAAGTGATTATTTGAACAAAGTGAGATAAACACAAGTTGGAGACACTAAGAAGCCTTTTAAAATACAGGAGAGGGCTGGAGAAACAGCAGAGTGAGAAGGCACTTGCCTTGCATGCAGCAGACCCAGATTCTATCCCAAGCACCACTATCCCACCTAGGAGTCCTCAAGCCCTTCCAGGACTGAACCCTAAGCACAGAGCTAGGAATAAGGCCTAAGCACTGCCTTCCCGTAAGTATATCCCCAGAAGACTAAAAACATGTTTGGGTGCCAACACGTTTACAGTAGCATCATTTATCACAGCCAAAGAGCATAAACAGCCCAGGTGTCCATCAACTGATAAATGGGTACACGGAAATGATGTATTGATGCCAGGGAATCAACCATGACCCCCATAGTGAAGGGGAAAGTACTGGTTTCTGCTGTAGTGGGGAGTACCAGAAAGGCCTTGAAAACACGATGAGAGACCCCAGACTGTGTGTGTGTGGGGGGAGAATGTGCTGGGAACTTCCATTTATCTGAAAGATCTAGAAAAGGCATATCCAGAGATAGAGAAGACAGGTCATGGTCAGAAGCTTGAGGGAGTAGGGGAGGGTCGGAAGAGATGGCTGATAGACACAGGAGTCCTTACTGAAGTGATGGGAATGTTCCAGAATTAGACACTAGTAACCTAACTTTAGGAATATATTAAAAGACACTGAAGCTTGTCTTATTAAACAAGGAGCTTTATGGTATACAAATTCTATCTTAAAGCATTGTATTGTTTTTGTTTGGGACCACACGCAGTGGCTCTTGCTCACTCAGAGTTTACTCCTGACTGTTCAGAGATCACTCCTGGCAATGCTAGGGCTGTCATCTGGGGCCTGGGATCGAACCCAAGTCAGTCAATAAAGGCAAATGTCTTACCTGCTGTAAAATCTCTCCAGGCCCTCAACCATATTTTTTGTTTTGGGAGCACACCTGGTGATGTTCTGGGGTTACTCCAGCACTGCACTCAGGGGATCACTCCTGGCAGTGCTCAGGAACCACATAGGATGCCAGGACTAGAACTCAGGATGGTCACATGCAAGACAAATGCCCTTCCCACTGTACTATCACAGTGTTTGAGGCTCTAGTCCTCAAACATCTTTTTGAGAAACTTTTTCCATTTGTGTGCCTATTTTATATACCTGAGGTCGTATGAAAATGACTCAGGCAAAAAAGGGGTTGTGTGTGGGTGGGGATGGTGCTTCATCATCTCCTCCTCTGAGCTGGTGGCTCCCGGGAAGGACGTTTGAGACACAAGAACACGCTGAGAGGGAGATGGACTTCTCAGAAGATACCCCTTGAACTGGGGGAATTTATTACCGACTCCGATATTAAACCGAATGAAGTGCTTTCCATGAAAGTGACCCTCTGTCTATCAGAGGCGGGACAGGGTGGAAAGAACGCCGGGCTGCCACTGCCCTGGAGAGGTGCCCTGGGTTAGACAGAGGCTCCTGGCTTGCAGAGGGCAGCGACGTGCAGCAGGGCAAGTGCCAGTGGGGGCAGTGTGGGCTCTGCCAAGCTCTGATAGAGCAACCCAGCAGGGCAGTGCTGTAGGAATGAGGTGGATGGAAAAGTAAAGAGAGACTGCAGGCCATTTACCAGACCACCCAAGTCCATGGCCAGGGCAGGGGCAGGTGTGGATCAGCCTGACCAGGGCATGGCCGTGGAAACAGATTGGACACTGTCCCTGACAACCAGAAGCCCCTCAACCTGGTGACTTCTGAAAGCGGTCCCCTGCAAGTCGTTTGTCCCCAAAGCCACCCCACCCCCAACAGACAGCACATGCAGAGAGACACAGAGGTGAGGGGGTCAGAGACACAGAGGTGAGGGGGACAGAGATGACCAGAGGTGAGGGGGGACAGAGGTGTACAGAGGTGAGGGGGCCAGAGGTGTACAGAAACCTGCATTTGAATCCCAGGCTTCCACCATCAGACTGTGTGTGCACTTGAACCTGGGACTTCACCTTTCTGACTCAGGTTTCCTTGTCTGTCAAATGAGGAGGCTATGAGACACCATCACCCAGGAAAACATGCCAGAGCAAAGCACAGTAGCCCAAAGCCTGGTGGTCACCCCGATTATCAGCACCTCGTTTGGCAGATGAACAATGAGGCCCACTGCACCTGTCCTCTCACTGGGCAGGGCAGCCGACCCCTCAGCCCTATGACTGGGCCTGCGACCTTTGGCACCAGGTGACAGAGTCCTTCCACTGTGCTGCAGGGGGCCCTAGGGAGCAGTCACGGATGCACCATTTTGGTTTTGGTCTTGACTTCTGCAAAAAAGCTTCATGTTAGAATGTTTCCATTTAACCGAACCTCTGAGACAGGGTGACTGAAAAGCTGTCCAGCGCTGGACACTCGAGCAGCACCCCAACACCAGGGAAATGCAGAAGGATCCCTATGTGACTCCTCAAGCCCTGCCTATGAAAGGCCCAGGAAAGAAGAGAAGTTCCCATCCCAGGATGGGACACAGCCTGTCACCCTCTTGTGCTGAGCCCTGAACACACCCCTCTAGGGACATCTCCCCACGAATCACCATGGTAGGGCTTGTGTGGGCAGGGCCTGGGCACACAGAGGTCAATGACCTGATGTCAGCTCTTCCTGGAGCTAGAAGGCTTCCCTTGGGGTCCAGGTTTGACCTCATTGCCCTTAGAGCAAAATCCTTCTCCAAGTCTGGAAAAGGGCCCAGACACCAGAAGGGCTAGAATAAATGTCTAGTCCTCAGTGTACCCCCCACCAGTTAGAAGAAGAAACGCTCCACCCTCCAGAGCCACTTCATTAGGGCCAAACAAGAAGCCCAAGAGAGGCTGAGGGGACCCACAGATGCCGGGCAGCCAGGCTATGGTGGAATAATCCTAACAAATCTCGGAGCTCACGGTTGGTTGGTAATCAGAAACCAAATACACACACACACACACACACACACACACGCACACACACACACACACACACACACAGGGGGTGGTGGAAAGAGAGAGCTGATTCACCCCAGAAGCAGGGCATGTGTAAGAAAATGACCTTTCCCAGGTCTGCAGGGCAAGGTCAAAGCTGCAGAGGTCAGACATCAGACTGAATGGCAGAAGCCCGGGCCATATAGGGGGGACATAAGCAGCCCTGACCACAAGGCAGGATGGGGGTAGGGTAGGGACTCCAGATGAGGAAGGGCCGGGCTGGTTCCACCCTGCAGATGCCCCCCCCCACACCCCGCCAGCTGTTGTTGCAGGGTCGCACTGCTCAGGCCCCTGCAGCCCCAGGCAGGGTAAATTGATCTGAGGATGTCCCAGACCTTCTCTTTCCTTTGCCTGTGAGCCCCAAGCACTCAAGACAAAAAACCAAGACAAACCCAGAAGCTGAGAGCCCCTGTGGCTGCTTCCAACATGCACCGGCTGGAACAACCCCCCCAACCCCCACACACCCCCACCCCAGCAGCCTGGCCACTGTAGCACAGCCACCGCCCCCGGGGCACTAGGACCCAGTCTCCTGACTTGGGGCAGAAAGCCAATGGCCCCTCTGATCCCCCTGTCAATCCCGTATCTGGGCCCAGGACTTATTTTCAAACCAACCAAGCGTCAGAAAGTCACACATCAGGCTTATCTCTCCTGCCACTCAGCTCCAGAAAGCTTTTCCCCCCATCCCCTTCCTTCCCAGACAAATAGAATCCCTCCCCTCCCCAAACACTAATAAATGTCTGAGCTCAGCTCAGAGCACGCCCAGCCCAGCAGAGCACCCAGCCTGTTCCAGCCGTGCTGGGTTTAGATAACAGATCCGGCCCCTTCTGACTCTTCCAGTAGGGACTAGGTGAGGCTTCGGTGAATGCGAAGAAAGTCACCCTCTCTCTCTCTGCCGTGCATCCCAGCTACTCGGCACCAGTCTCCATCTCTACCCAGGAACTTGCAGAGGGCCAGTCTGGATTGAACTGGCTGCAGATCCAGGGAAGCCCTACCTGCCAGCCTCCTGCCGGCCTCCCTCGAGACCTTCCCTCTTGGCTGTTCTGTTGCAGCACTGACAGGTGACCTGGGCTGACAGGCAGGCAGAGGTGTTTCAGCCTGACCTCTGATGGGAATTTGTGCTCTACTGTTAGCCCAAACATGCCTACACACAGTCCTTCCCTGTTGCTCTTGCTTGGGGGTGACCTTCAGCAGTGCTCAGGGGACGTCCTGGTGCTGGAGATCTACTTGGGTCTCTCCCATGCAAAGCGTGTGCTCAGGCCATTGAGCTCTCTCCTTGGCCCCTATTCATTATTCTTTAATTCATTTAATAACTAAACTCCTCTCTTACGGCACATTTGTAAGCACTGTTCTTGACAGAGAGGCATGGGGATACAGGCGGGGTCTTTGCTCTCAGAATACCCACTCAGGTGAGAGGAAAAGCCTGCAGAGCTGATACAGGAGGGAAAGAACAGAGCACATAGTGATGGGAAGGGTTTTCTAAGGCGGTGACTTGTTTCGTTTGGATTTGGGGAGCATACAGCTGTCCCGGTACTTACCCCTGGCTCTGCACTCCAGGCATCACTCCTGGAAGGGCTTTGGGGATCTAGGAGAATGAAGCCGGGTTGGCCACATGCAAGGCAAGCACACTACCCGCTGCACTGAAACCTTGAGCCGTGACATAGCCACTCAGAACCTGTTTCCTTTAAAAATGGGGGTGATTTTCGTCATGTCTGTCCCCACCCCAAGCAGATATGGAATTAAATCAACTAATATATGATGCGTTCTTGGCCCAGGCCTGGCATTTAATGGTGCTCAATAAGTTGTAGTTCTATGTCTAGCAAAGAAAACAGTGACTGGAGGCCCAGACCTTGCTAAACCCCTGACCCAAGGGGCTGGGGATCTGGGGTTTCTGGCTACATCCAGGTAAGCTTCCTGAAGGAGGTAGTCAGCAATGCAGCTGCAGAGCTGAAGCCAGCCCAGGTCTCTAAGTCATGGAGGTTCTACCTGCACTGAGATGGCCCCAGCAACCCTGACCCCTGGGCCTGGGTAGGGCTGGGAGATCTGCTCTGCCTGGATCCATCATCACCTGGGTCTGGCAGCAGCTGGCAGCTGCCATGAGGCCCCACAGTCCTATTCAGGTCCTATGGGGCTGCAGAATTGAGTGATTCCAAAACACACAGGGCACCCCGTCCACATAAGCCCACACACCTCTGTCCTGCCCACCCAACCCCTCCAGCCGGAGCCTCACTTCCCCTCTCTCCTCCTGTGAGTGGAGGAGAGCAGGCCTGAGGGGCAGAGGGCAGCCCATGGAGGCAGGGCTACACATTCACAGGGCTCCCCAGGGCCTGCAGCCTCCACACTGGTCTACAGACGCCACCACTGTGACAGATAGCAGGAAATTGGTCCTGCTAAGCGTGACTGTGCAGGACTGATGAGTACCCTGGGATGCAAATGGTGTGGGGAAGGGCTAGACAGAACCCTGATGAAGCTGCAGGAGCGTCTTCTCTGCTAGCCAGGGCACCCCTCTCCCTGACGAGGGTGGGGCATACCACCAGCTGCCATAGGCTCCTCTTTACAAGTAAGGGCCACTCCTTTGTTCTCCACACGCTTCCGCCCTGATAGGCCTCACTGATATACCCACACCTCCTCCCTGAAGCCTCCCCAGACCCCCAACTGGATGCCAGCATCCTGCAATGCTCTGACTCTCTGTCAGTCCCTTATCAACCAACATTTTAAGGGGTCTGCAGGGCTCAGCCAGCTTCCCTCCTCCCTGACAAGGAATTGTCCTGCCATTCCCCCAGGGAGTCTCAAAGAGACTAAGTGACTCACCCCAGGACCCACAGCAGGGAGGGAGGTGTTGAGAGCCGTCCTCTGAGCCAGTCCAACTGACCACAAGGCCTGAGTGGTCCCCCGCCCCGATCTTGCCCACATGATGCGCACACCTCAGCCGGTGATATGTTCCTGCGTGACACCGTGCTACAGACACTGGCTCATTCGCTGCCCCGGCTTCCGTGGTACGGTCACGTATCACCAACACTGCGGACTTGAGCAGCCTCTGCCCAGGGTGTCTCCCAAACCTCCAGCGCCCTTTACATTCTGAGCAGACACGACCCTATCAGACTTCTCCATCTTCCCAGTGGCTCAGCGAGACCCAAGTTTGATGAACTGATCTCAGTTAGATAAATCGCATCGGCTGTCAGCTTTGCTGCGACTCGGGAATGACATTCCCCCAGTTTGCTGGGGTTGGATGCGGAGGAGACGTACCTGCTGTAAACAGTCAAGGCCAGGTGAGAGGAACACAGAGCAGGAGACCAGCACCCCGCTCTGCTAGTGGGGCCCGTGCCCGCTGGCTTCTGGCCCCTGCAGTTTCTGGCCAACTGGGAGCTGGCAGACAGTGGGCCGCCAGCAAGGGCACCAGGGACCAAGTCTCGCTCTCTGACTTGATGGTAATTGGCAGCATTTCCATGCATTTCCATGCGGGATTATGCCATAAATTTACTCGACTGCACATAGGGCTGCTCTCAGCAGGAATGTAGCGGAGGAAGGACAGGGATGAGGTGGTGAACAGGTGTGCTCCCCCTCGTCTGAGGCATTGAGACACATCCCAGCCCTTTCACCCCAAGGTGGGCTTCTCCCTCAGCCTCACCTACTGTGGCTGGATGGTTGTCCCTGGGAGGGGACCCCAGAATCTGCAGCCATGCCTTACCCCTAGAGGAATCCTATGCGAGCAAGTGGGGTCTGAGGGTACAGAGGCACCAGGCATCAGTGGTCAACATTATGTCAAAGGACCCCTACCGGGCCAGAGACACAGTGCAGTGGGCAGGACATTTGCCTTACTCTCAGCCAATTTGGGTTTGATCCCTGGAACACTGTATGATTCCCCAATCGCCCCTGGGCACAGAGGCACAGAGCCAGGAGTATGCCCTGAGCACCAGGTATAGAAAAAAAGGCCTCTTTCAGTCCTCAGACTTGGTCCAAAAAGGTCCCAAGCAGCATGGACACTGCTGTCCACTGGCTGCTCATCAGGCCACAGTGACCCTCAGGAACCCAGAGCTGAGGCTCTAAGGAAACTGAAGAGCTGAACAGCCAGGCCACACGTGGGCAGCAAGGGTGGGTTTCCCTGCATTCAGACATCAGGAATAATGCCCTGGAAGGAGGAGGGGGAATCTCCTTCACAGGGGCTCCAGGAGAGGAGGCGGCATGGCACAAAGACCCTAGCCAGCACACCACGGGGACCCTGCACACCCCACTCCCACATGCACAAGCACCCACTCACCCCTGCATGTGCACAAGCACACACTCACCCTCTTGCATGCACAGCACACACATACCCCCACACATGCACAGAACACACTCTCGCCGCTGCATGCACAAGCACACACACTCACCCCATGCATGCACAAGCACACACTCACCCCATGCATGCACAAGCACACACTCACCCCATGCATACACAAGCCACACTCACCCCTGCACGTGCACAAGCACACACACTCACCCCTGCAAGTGCACAGGCACATACTCACCCCTGCACATGCACAAGCACACACTCACCCCTGCATGTGCACAAGCATACACTCACCCCTGCATGTGCACAAGCACACACAATCACCTCCTGCATGCACAAATAGACTCGTGCCTGCACATGCACAAGCACACACATTCACCACTGTACATGCACAAACACACACACTCAACCCTGCATGTGCAAAAGCACACACACTCACCACTGCATGTGCACAAGCACACACTCACCCCTGCATGTACACAGCACACTCACCCCCCTGCACGTGCATAAGCATACACAATCACCTCCTGCATGCACAAACACACTCATGCCTGCATGTGCACAAGCACACACTCACCCCTGCATGTGCACAAGCACACACTCACCCCTGCATATGCACAAGCACACACTCACTCCTGCATGTGCACAAGCACACAATCACCTCCTGTATGCACAAGCAAAAACACTCATGCCTGCACATGCATAGCACACATATTCACCCCTGCACATGCGCAAGCACACATACTCACCCCTGCATTGCACAAGCACACACTCAGCCCTGCACATGTACAAGCACGCATATTCACCCGTGCATGCACAAGCATGCACACACCCAGTGCATGCACACCCACAGTACAAAAATTCCTCCAGACCCCCACATGCACAACCTCCTCTAGGACCTGAGTGTGATTTGTGATGATTTTTCAGTTTTCCTGTGAATATCTTTCATAAAGCTAATTAAGAGGGGTTGAAGCCGGGAGCAGAGCTGATGAGCTATTGAGTTATTCAGGCCCCCTGGATCTCCCTGGTGAGGTTCAGGGGTGTCTTGAGCTATGGCAGAGGGGAGAGCCCATCCAGGGCTCAATCTTCAGCAAAGGCCTGGCAGCCTCTCCCTCCTGATGTTGGGAGAAGGAACCCTGAGAGGGGTCCCGTGAGGGAGGGGCAGTGCCCTTGGGCAGGGATTCTCAAACCTCTGCTGGGGCCACATGGAGAACTGTCCGGCCCAGGCAAACCCCAGGCTTTGACTCACAGAGCCTGAAATGGAGCCTAAAACCACACTGGCAGCCTCTTGGCCTTTTCAGGCTCTATCTGTGGGCTGGTGGGTAAAGTCACTCTATGCCTGGGATGGGCACTGTCGCCTCCTGTGTGAACAGGGGGCTGCAGGGACATCCCAAAGATCCCGTCCTAGCCAAGAAAGATCCTGGGGCATCAGGTGGACTCAAAGTGTACTGAGATCACAGGAAGAGTGAGATGCCTGTACCTTGTGTCCCGTCCCCCAGATAGCCACAGGGTTCCCACAGACACTGGCCACAGGAGCCTGCCTGTAGCCCATAGCCCAGGGCCATCTCACAGATGAGTCAGATCCTGGCTGAGCCTGCTGCCATGACCCCAGCAAGGAGACCCGCTCAATAAGGTCCCTGACAGGGTCTGGGAGGGTCTGTTTAAGGATAAAGTGCAACTCCCAAAGGCCAGGGAGACCATTCATGGGGTCGCCTTCCACACTTCCATGTGCAAGACCCCGAGTTCAACCCCCAGCACCATGGGCCCTAGTGCATCACGGGCCCCCCAACACAGCCACAGTCAGGCTGCACGCCCGGGAAGGAACAAGAAGGGCCTTCCTGAAGGAAAACAAGGGAAAGAACCAGGCCAGGGAGATGGCCCAAATGGCTGGAGCACATGGCTTGCATGATGACTCCCCCGCACATCATGGTCCCCCGAGCCCCACTGTGAGAGGCCCCAAGTACTGCCAGGTGTGGGCTGAAAGGAAAAGCAGTTGGATGAGGATGAGTGGCATTAAGCCGAGGCACAGAACTTCAGAGGTTCCTGCTTTGTTCTGCCAAGGCCCAGAACTGACAAGAATAGCCCTCAACATGGCCCGCACCCACAAACACAGCTCACCCCCAAATATGTCCTGTGCTCCGCAACCTCCCACAAACACAGTCTGCCCCATAACCCCTGCAGACTGAGGAGTCACATTATTTCAGGGAGGGGGATGATGCAACATCTGCATAGAGACTGCCCTGTAGTTCCCCAGGCCCTGGCTGTGTCCCCTAGGCTCTGGTAGTCTCCCTCAAGCTCTAGGGAGTGTCCCCAGACCCCAGCAATGTTCCCAGGTCCCAACAGTGTCCCCAGGCCCTGGACTCAGCTTTCCAGCGCTGCTCCAGGCAAGGAGTGCACTGTACTCACCACCTGAACATTGGCTGGCAGGAGGCTAATGTCATCACTGACAGAATCCAGGTGACAGGTCACAATTGCACCATGTGGTGCAAGTCAGTGGCCGTGAAGGGCAGCCTCTTCCTCCACACCCGCCCTCTAGCCCCCTCCAGAAGGAGCCTGGCGGGGAACCCAGATTCTTCACTTATGATCCATCATTACCGGCTGGTCAAGTCAATGAGTGCAGCTGGCTAGGGCAGGCTGGGGCAAGAGACAGAGAAGCCCTGGAGTGTGAGCATGGCTGCGCCTGCGGGACCCCCACTCTGCTGCACACACCACTCCACCCTTTGGTAGGACCTTTGGGACCTTGATTCCCAAGTGAGAGGATTCTTTGGGAAAAGAAGAATTTCTGCGGGGCAGTTGTGAAGGACATGTAGTCCCAGGCCCCTTACACATGCTGTCCCCCTAGCCCTCAGCCTCTGCTGTTTCAGATTTTGTTTGTTTGTTTGTTTGTTTGTTTCTGGGCCATCTCCTGTGGTGCTCAGGGGTTTCTCTGGTCTGCACTCAGGAATTACTCCTGGCAGTGCTTGGGGGATGCCAGGAAGGAAGCAGGGGTTGGCTGTACCCTACCCGATATACTATCGCTCTTGCTGTTTCAATATCTTAAATTTATAAGTCTGAAAAGAAACACAAAGGGGGAAAGGAATGTGCTAAGATTCGTGTTGCTACACCAAGCCAGAAAGAACTGAGTTCATTCCAACAGCAAGGCCTGGCTTTTGTGCTTGGTGCACTTTCCCCAAGAACCATCTTTCTCAGAAATGCCTGCTCATGCCCTCTGGTATGGTTCAGTAGCAGAGCACCTGTCTTGCAAGCGTGAGGCCAGGGCCAGCCCACGGCTGAGTCAATGCCAGCTCTGCCATCTGACTGCCACAGCGTGTGCAAATACGCATCACAACACAGCACGCCAGGTGTGTGGAAGCCTCACCGACACAGGGCTTGACTTCTTACCAGAATTCTAGATAAAGTTCTGACTTAGTGGCATAATGTAAGTAGTTGAGGTGTGGGAGGGGGGGAGGGAGGTGGGGACATTGGTGATGGGAGATGGGTTTGGGTGGAGGGATGGGTGTTGGAACACTGAAGAACCAAAACTCTACATGAGCATCTTTCAATTGTATGTCTAAAATGGTGTAATAAAATTTTCTAGGGGAGGGCCCATCGCCTCTGTGGGGTCCCGGAAGCAGCCGGATGAGACTCGCCCATCACACTAGCCACCATTTTCGCTGTCCGGACACTGGGAAACTGCCTCACGACCAGATGAACAGAGCAAAACCAGTTGGAGCCCAGGTAGGCGGCTCCCAGAAGCGGGAATCACTGGGAAGTTGTCAGATGGAGGCGGGTCGCCCTTTCCCCCCCTCCATTTTGTCGAGCCTGGTGGCTCCGCCCAGGAGCTGCCCGGGTGGCCAGCATCCAGAGCCTCACAAGCGGCTGGGGAGGCTGGAACTTCGGCTCGCGCCGGGCCCAGCTGACCATGGAGCCCCGAGGAGGGCAGATGGGTTTTGGGAGTGGCCCGTCGCCTCTGGGGGGTCCCGGAAGCAGCCGGATGAGACTCGCCCATCACACTAGCCACCATTTTTGCTGCCCAGAAGCTGGGAAACTGCCTCATGACCAGATGAACAGAGCAAAACCAGTTCGAGCCCAGGTTGCGTGGCCGCTTGCGGCGCGCGGTCCACTCAAAATAGTGAAACAGTGATGTCTTTTAATGCACTGCATTCCACGAAGAGCAGGAAAGTTTGTTGGGAAGGAGATATAAAAGAGGAAAGAAATGACATACAGAACCCGCCAAGTAGTTGAGGTGCGGAGGGGGAGGGAGGTGGGGACATTGGTGATGGGAGATGGGTTTGGGTGGAGGGGTGCGTGTGGGAACACTGTAGAACCAAAACTCTACATGAGCATCTTTCAATTGTATGTCTAAAATATAATATTTGGGGGTGGGGGAAATAATAAAATTTTTTTAAAAATAAAAAAAAATTTGGGGGGAAAAATAATAAAATAAAATGGGAAAAAAAAGAAAGTGGCATAATGTATGTTCTGTAATTCATAGTCTGGAAGGGAAGGAAAAAAGGAGAGAGAAAGGGAAAGAAATAAAGAACCTGCCATGGAGGAGGGCTGGGGGAGGGGGAGGGAATCGGGGACGTTGGTGGTGGGAGATGGGCACTGGTGGATGGGTGCTGGAACACTGTATGACCAAAACCCAAATATGAACTTTGTAATTGTATATCTTTGTAATTGTATATTTCACAGTGGTATAATAAAATACTTTTAAAAAAATAAAATTTAAAAAATTTTTTAAAAAAAAAGAAAGTGGCATTTGACTGAAGGGCCCAGGAAAACCTGTCTTTTGATTCTGCTAATTATCCCTTTTGCTGAAGCGACTCAAGGCACAACAGAAAAGTTGTCATTTATCATTAGCCTGGTTAGAGTCCAATGTTCCCAGGACACTCCTTCCCACAACCCTAAACCCAACCCTTAACACTATTGGAGTGTTAAGGTCCTTGAGTTAAATGATACTTAAGCCCCTGCCTCCTGAATGTGACTGAGCTCGGTGACTTCATCTAATGGATAGAATAAAGGGGAAATGACAAAACACCTCAGTGGTGGGTCAGAAGAGGCTTGTTTCCTCCCGCTCAATAGCTTGGCTTGTTCGCTTTCGGAGCTTTTGGCTGCTGGGTGATGCAGAGAAGGGTGCTGTGGCCTCTTGCCCATGGCCCAGCAAGGTCAGCCATCCTGGGAACAGATCGCCTGTCCTGTTAGAGCCGGCTGATGACTACAGCACTGCTGACACCTGATTGTAGTCACATGAAGGAGCGTGACCCAGAGTCACGCAGCTGAGCCACCGCCACATCCATGATCCAGAGATGGTAAGAAAACAGATGTTTGTCAACAAACATCTGGATTGATTTTAGAATCATTTGATATGTGGCAATGAATCACAAAACAGTACCGAGCCCAAAGAACGAAGACTCTAGAACAGAAAATTCCAAACTTTGTTGTTCGGACCCTTTCCGGGAAAAAAAAAATGTCACTCAATGCCACAACGACCATGCCCCAGCCTCACCTCTGGAAATTAACTCCTTTAAGTGAACAGAAAGTGCCTCCCAACTGTACCTGAGGCTACTCCACCCCTCCCACCATCAGTCCAGTGCTCCTGGGGCCAGTATGGACCACTTAGGGAAGCCCTGCTCTAGATGAACTGTTTAAGAATAAAATAAGGGCTGGAAAGATAACACAGGGTGGCAGCATGTGCCTTGCAGGCAGTCAACTCTGTTTCTATCCCCAGCACCCCTTGTGATTCCCCCAGGAAGGTAAACTTCCCATGCATCACCTGTTCAATACCAACCCCTCTCCCCAGAAAATAAAAAAACCAATAGACTAGGACTTGGGGTAGTGTGATGGCTCAAATAGTAGAGCACATGCCTAGCATATGTAATACCCTGAGTTCCATCCCCAGCACCATGTGGTCCCCCGAAACCAACAGGAGCAGCTCCTGCTAAAAATACTATAATAGGGGGCAGTACAGTGAGGAAGGCACTTGCCTTGCATGCAGTCAGCCCAGGTTCAATCCCGGCACCCCATATAGTCCCCGTCTACCACCAGGAGTGATTCCTGAGTGCACAGCGAAGAGCAGCCCCTAAGCATTGTCAGTTTCAGCCCAAACACCAAAAATAAATAAATAATATAAAATAATGAAAGCTGATTCCAGAGGGAGGTTTTAAAACAGTATAAGAAGCCCTAATACCTGGTACTTGTCTTAGTTCTAGAATTTCTACTTGGGCTTAAGGTTGATAACCCAATCAGCAGAGACGGCTTAGGGACATTTGAATAGCAAGCACGTTGCTTTTATTTCTATTTTTTATTTTGGGTCCTTTAGAGGAGAAATGCTAATAGAGTTATAGGGGTGCTGACGTCCCCTGAAGGCTGACCCCTAAACAGTGGCACTGCCTGGCTCAGCTTTTTATTCCCAGCATAAGGACAGCTGAGTGACAGCCTCTCACTCATCACAGCAACCCTGCCACCAGGATACGGGACCTGCACTTTGGACCCAGCCAAATTTGCTGTCCTGAGGGAAAGCGGCAGTGGGGATGTTCCCGTGTTTCTCAGCTCTGCTCCCACATATTCTTGTTTGTCTGTCCTCGTCCCATCCCTTGGCCTCACCCCAGACCATATCATCAACATTTGGCCCAGGACCCAGCCCAGAGACAGGTAGAGGAATGCAGAGACCAAGAGTGGGGGGTTACAAAGTGAGGGAGATTTCCAAAAGTCAGAGCCAGCATCCCCAATGCCCACATGAAGAGATGAGGCAGGGCAGAGACAGACCACTGAGGAAAGAGAGCAGGGAGCAGGGCTGGTCAGAAGGTTGGTGAGAAGAAAGGACGCTCATCCACTGCTCATGGGAATGTCAGCTGGTCAAGCCTCTCTGGAATATGTTATGGACACTTCTCAAAAAGCTAAGAATTGAGCTTCCATATGACCCAGCAATTCTACTTTTCAGCATCTACCCAGGGACCAGAAACTCTATTTAGAAAAGACATTTGCTCTCCTATGTTCATTGCAGCACTATTCACAATAGCCCAAATCTGGAAACAAGTCCAAGTACAGATGACTGGATAAAGAAATTGTGGGTATATACACCGTGGAATACTACTTGGCTCTAAGAAAAGATGAAATTGTGCAATTTGCTGCTATAGGGACAGAACCAGAGGGGAATGGGCTGAGAGAAGTCAGTCAGAAGGAGAGGACCAGGCACAGAAAGAGCTCTCATCTACAGGATATACAGAAGCATGGGAAGTAGATAAATAACAAACATGACAGAACCTGAGAGCTGGTCTACAGAACTGGCCTGAGCAGGTACACTGCTGGCGGGCGTGGTATAGGAACCATGCATACAGGAAACTACCATAAGCAGCACTGAAAATCATAGGACCTCAATTAAATGGGGAGAGGGAGTCTGAAACACAAGCAGATGAACAGGCATGAACAGGTGAACCTGTTGAGCAGGTAAAGAGCTCAACAGGACCTTGTAAATAGGAATTAAATGGGGCATTTGTCCCTGGACCAGTATGTGACTGGTCAGACACCACTGGCTACCAAGTCTGTGGTTCTTGGGGTGGGGAGGGCAATGGGGGAGACATAGCACAGCAGTGAGATCCACCTGGCATCTTGCCTGTCTGTCCAAGTCAAGGACACGTGAAATCATTCCCTGTGGTGGTTAGTTTTGTGTCCACATCACTGGGCCACACAATCTCCAGAGAGTTGGTCAAACATTCTGAATGTCCCTGTGGAGCATCCCAAGTTGTTTGGGAATGAGGTTAACATTTAAATCCAAGGAGATAGTATAGCAGATAAGTGTCTGCCTTGCACACAGCCGGTCTTGGATCAATCCCTGACACCATATATGGTTCTTCAAGCCCTGCCATGAGTGAGCTAGGAATACAACAGGAATCATACACACACACACACACACACACACACACACGCACTACACACAAAGACAGAAGTAAATAAACCAACAGACTTGGGATGGAGCGATAGCACAGCATGTAGGGTGTTTGCCTTGCATACCGGTCGACCCGGGTTCAATCCACGGCATCCCATATGGTCCCCAAGCATCGCCAGCAGTAATTCTTGAGTGCAGAGTCAGAAGTAACCTCTGAGCATTGCCACGTATGACATAGATAGATAGATAGATAGATAGATAGATAGATAGATAGATAGATAGATAGATAGATAGATAGATAGATAGATAGATAGATAGATAGATAGATAGATAGATAGATAGATAGATAGATAGATAGATAGATAGATAGATAGATAGATAGATAGATAGATAGATAGATAGATAGATAGATAGATAGATAGATAGATAGATAGATAGATAGATAGATAGAATTTAAAAATAAATAAACCAACAGACTTGGTTGGTTTAAAGCAGATGCTCTTGGTGCATGCGCTGCCCTTGTTATTGCTGAGTGCACATGGCACCTGGTCACATGGTGCCCATATCCCCACCTTTCCTCAAAACTTTCAAATAAAACCTTTTGTTCTTCAAAAATGTTTTTTTTAAAATAAAGCTCTCCAGAGGGCAAGATGGGCCTCGTCCAGACAGTTGAAGGCTGGGCATCGAATGAAAGACCTGCCCTGAACAAGAGGGAATTCTCCAGAAAAACAGTTGTGGAGCAGGAACTGAACTCCAGCCCTCCTGGGTCCCAGTCTGCAGCTGCTGCCTACAAATCAAGACTTGCCAGTCTCTGTAATCATGCAATCCAGGTCCTTATAAGCAGATAGACAGACAGACAGACACACACACACACACACACACACACACTCGGATCCATTTTTGGGGGACCCTAACTAACACAGGCTTCTTCACAGAGTCTCACCCTCAGCCTATGATCTGATGGGGGCTCTCCCAGCAGCAGTCAGATGTAGCCCAATGCTACCTGTCCTCACCACCCATAGAGGCCTCTCTGCTCACCCCAGGTGTCCTTGCTCTGCCACAATGTCCCTGGAAGCCCTGCCTAGTACTGAGGCTATGATCCTCCAACACTGCCCAGCGTCTGTGTCTGTCGGGCCAATCTCCAGGGAATGAACCTGACCCCTGCCACCTTCCCCGGGGCACCAACCCAGCCACTGACTCCTGACCCACAGCCGCCTCCTCCCGGGTTCTGTTCTGTCCCTGACAGACCAGAGAGTACTTACAGAGCATGTGTGTGTTCTAATACATCAGCCAGACTTACTCATTCACTCTTCACTGTAACCCTCCACTGGACCAGTCAGATGACCAAATCTCAGAAAATTCCCTCAAAAGTTCAAGGACATAAAACTTGTAGGTGGTACAACTGTACCTCAAACTCAGCTGGCGGGCTGGCACCCTGCTCTGGGATGGGATGGGTGTGAGTGCAAAAATGTGTGTTTTTCACACAGCGGAAACACAATCCGCACTTTCATTTTTCATAGCAGCACTATTCACAATAGCCAGAACCTGGAGACAACCAGTATGTCCAAGAACTGATGACTGAATAAAGAAACTGTGGTACATCTACACAATGGAATACTATGCAGCTATTAGGAAAAATGAAGTTATGAAATTTGCCTATAAATGGATGGACAAGGAAAGGATCATGTTGAGTGAAATTAGTCAGAAGGAAAGAGAGAGATATAGAATGACTTGCATTTATTTGCATGACATAAATATATCAGGTGATCTTACCAAAAGTGGAAATGACCGCAAACATGTGGGAGTCAGGAGGTTAGGTAAGACAGAGAAGGGAACATGTGTGAATAAAGGTCAAAAGGGCTAATACCAACCTAGAACTGAACATTAAATACAGGCAAAAAAATGCACATGATGGTTTCTAAGTGTATGTAGTGCAACCCACAATGTGTAAGAGAAGGAAAAGAGAGAGATGGAGAGAGAAAAGAGATAAAGAACCTGCCATTTAGGCAGGCTATGGGAGGGGGAGAGAATTGGGGACATTGGTGGTGGGAAATGGGCACTGGTGGAGGGGGGGGTGCTGGAACACTATGTGACCAAAACCTCTAAATATGAGCATCGTGGTAATCTCACGGTGGTATAATAAAATGTTTAATTAAAAAAATGTGTGTTTTTAAGACAATAATGCTCAGATTACCAGGTTAGCCACTGTCATGTACAATGTAAGAGATTAAGTACAGTGCATTCCTCACTGCATTGCCGTAATCCACCATCTCCAGAATCTCTTCCTGATCCCAAACCAAAAACCCTCACCCCTTAAATAAACACTCCACATTTCCTTCCACCCCCTCACAATCCCTATTCTACTTTCTGTCTCCATGACTGTGACTATTCTAGGTAGCCCCAATAAGAGGGGTCAGACTGTATTTGTCCTTTTGTGCCTGACTTATTTCATTCTCAGGATTCATTTTGCTAAGCTCATTCCTATCGGATCATGTGTCAGACGTCATTCCCTTTTGATGCTAAAGAATGGTCTTTTGTGTGGCTGTGTTAGCTCTGCTTGTTCACCCAGCCATGGCAAGGTGGCTTCTGCCTTCCACTCTCATGAATCATGTTGCTGTGAACATTGGGGTACAAATATCTCCTGAGTCCCTGATTCCAGATCTGTGGGGTGTGTGCTCAGAAGCCAGCCCTGCAATCTTCAGCTCCATGCAGGCCACTTTGCTGGCCCTAAACAGGGCACTCTGTCCCTCTCTTCCAGATCTGCCTGTCGCCTGCACTCCCCACAGCTCTGCTTCTCCATTTCCTGTGAATGCCTCCAGCTGAATTCTCCTAAACGCTGGTCTTTCGTCTATCCCAGCTTGCTGGACCTTCCGCCTCGGCATCTCCCAACAACTGAAACACAATGTGCTTGGTTAGAATTATCCTTTCCAAAGCCTCCCTCTTCCCCACCTCTCTAGCGTGAACCTAGACCAGAGACCTGGGTGCTACCCTGATAGCTTCTAGGCTTGTCACTTGCCACCTAAAATGGGCCTGGTGTCTCCTTACTTCCTACCACTGCACCAGCCTCAGCCCCCCAAGTCAGGTCCACATTCTGTTTCTCCTGCACCACCACATCAGCCCACGTGCCTACATCTCAAGATAGCCGGTATGAGACTATCAGAACTTTTCCTGACCTCCTGTGGCTTATAGGATGAAGCCCATGGCCTTTCCCATGCCCTGGAAGAGCCCAGGTACCTGTCACCTTCCTGTATGCAGTGCCCATCCAGGCCTCCTGCCCACATTTCTCAAGCACCTCCCACTGTGGTACATCAGAGCCCTCTGTGTCCCCTCTGCCAACAGTAGTCCCGTCCAGGTCCATTCGCAATACCTTTGGCCTGGCCAATCCCTGCTTTAAGCCCAAACGTCACTTCCTCAAAGTCAGGCATTAGTTCACATCAAAGGGTTCTAGGTGAGACGCTGGGGGCTTTGCTTTCACCGCAACAACCCAAAGCGAAACTGTTAGAATGACCAAGTCTCCTTCACATGGTGATCACATGGCAAGACTGTGATCCTCCCTGGAGCTGCAAACACGAAACTCAAAAAAAAATTTATTTTGCAGTTGAGCAATAGTACAGTGGGTAGGGCATTTGACTTGCACGTGGAAAACCCAGATTTGATCCCTGGCATTCCATATGGTCCCCTGAACTCTGCCAGGAGCTTGTCCTGTTAACAAAGCCAGGAATAACCCCTCAGCACCACCGGATATGACCCCAAAACAAAAGCAAACAAAAATTTTGAGTGACTGTTCTGAATACCGAATGTCTGACATCAGAAATCACAGTGCGGCTTCTTAAAAATCACACAACACAGCCCCACACGGGGCCTGGCCATGGCACAGATACCAGTAGATACCAGTGCACACACACTTGCTCCCAAGAATAGGAAGCCCGAAGAGCCCTAGCACCCCACACGGGCCTGCAGAGTGACAGTCAGAACACACAGACACACACAGACACACACACAGACACACACAGAGAGACACAGACACAAAGACCCCACACACAGACACACAGAGGCACACACAGACACACAGGCCCCGCAACCAGATACACACAGACACACAGGCCTGCACCCAGATACATGCCCACAGACATGAAAAGTCCCTGCAATGCCCGCGTCAGCTGTCCACACCGCCAGAATCATCACACAGTGGTCGCAACCCCACAATCAAGGCCACAGAGTCACATGGGCACACGAGAGCATGTGGCGCCTGTCACCTGGCGTCCCACCTGTGGGCAGTCACACGCAGAAGGGACATCTGGCCGGCCGCTCCCCTGCCCGCTCGGGCACTGTACATACACAGCCAGTTTCCATCATGTCTCCAGGCGGCTTCTTAGACCTCAAAGCTTGGACCACCCTCCTCAGCAAATGATGCGACTCTCCTCTCAGGCCCTCCCAGAAGCCTCCTGCTCCCTGCCAGCACCTTCTGTCCCTTTCCACAGCCATCTGCCCACCAGCCCCATCCCTCCCCATTCCCGCTCCCAGCCTAGAAGTTCGAGGCTGGAGCCGACGTGACCAGCACGACCGAGGCGGTGCAGGACCCACTCAGCAGAGCTGTTTACTACGGCACAAGCACGGGTAATTATTTGCTCTCCGAGTCTTTTATGCATTTCCATATAAAATTGCTCACTCTGATTCTTGGGAAGAATTCAAATGAGAAAATCCCACAAACAATGAAGCCAGCGGGATAATGAGGAGCCTTTGTCCCATCTCAGGCTCTGCCTGCGACTGGCCCTGGAAGACAGAACGTGATGCCCAGCTTCCAGGCCTGCGGCTCCCAGGTTCCGGGAGGACTAGCCTCAGGACGCATATGTGATCGTGTGTCTGTATGTCTGTGTATCTGTGTGTCTGTGTCCTTGGGTCTGCGTGTGCGCATCTGTTTACGGCTCAGAGTTTATCTATGAGTGTGTGCAATTTTGTGTGTGTATGTGTGTTCCACTTTTCTGTTGCTCTGTCACAAACTACCCTCAAAAATTAGTGGCTGAAAACAATAATCATTGTCTCATAGCTCATAATTTTGTAGATTAGAAATCCAGGCTGGGCCGGCTGGGCAGTCTCCAGGGCCAGAGTCTGAGCAGGAAGGAGAGTGTGCTGGGGAATGGCGGCTCTGCAGGGCCCCAGGGTTGTCTTGTAGCAGAGAAAGGAGCTGGGCCCCGCCAGGCTCTCACCCAATGTTGTCCTACAGGACGGGACATTCTCACCAGGGCAGCCCCTCAGGTCACTCAGAGTTCCAGCATGGGCCTAGGGTGGGAGCTGTGGGCTTCTTCTGGCTGCCTCAGAAGCCCCACAACTTGGTGTCCACCACACCTGACTGGTCAGGGCTTCTCTAGGCACACCCAGATCCACAGGGAAGGGCCTCAGACTCTCCACACCTTTGCACAAGACAGGCAGCAGCACTGCCTCCGCTGCCCGCATCACGCCTCGGATGTGATTACATGCAGTGAGAGCCTGTGAGTGCAGGGACTGTAGCCCATGGGCTGCTCCCCAGGCTCGGCCCATCGGCTGTGTGGCTACGGGCCACCTTCCTTCCTGGGGACTCGATTTCCTGCTTCATCAGAGGTTTAGTGAGAAGTGGAGGGAGCAGCACACAGGAGCCTTCACGAGGTGGCGGGTGCCTCCATCCTTCTCTTCTCACACAGGTTGGGGCACTGGGGATGGGGTCAGGGGTGGCACAGACAGATGGACGCTACGCTAAGGCTCAGCCTCCCGAAGCCTCTCCAGGCCCCAACCCACAGCAGCCCACCCGCCTCCCCTGTCCTGACGATCGACTCTGCCCTATGCCAAGGCCGGGGTGAGCCCTGGGGCCTCCACCATCTGCTACAGCTGGGCTGGCTAGAGGCGGCATCAGCAGCTCAGGGCGTCCCTGGCTAACAATGGCGTTAATTTTTCATTTGTTTGTTTGATTTTCTGCAGTGAATGAGGAATGTTGGAACAACATCTGGAGCCGCCCCAGGCTGAGGCAGGCAGAGCGATGGTGGCTGCAGTGACAGCTCAGAATATAGCACTCCCGGGCGGGTACCGCACACACATGCTCAGATTGCGCCCACGCAAGTCTGCGTGATACAGGCAGGGCACGTATGTGCCACCTATATACACATGCGTGAAACAGGCAGGGCATTATGTACTGCCTATACACCTTTGTCAGTGCACGCATGGTTGTGTGCCCACAGGTGTTAAGACAGAGAACAGTGTATGTGTGTTTGTGTGTGTTTGTGTGTACATGCCTAAACATACACACACATCCACAGACACTTGTGCTTACACACACGCACATAGCCAAGGCCAAGGCCACATCAGTAGGAGTGAGCCTGCAGCAGGCCTGAGTGCTCAGCTCAATCCGGTGAGGTGCCGTGTGCTGGCGTGCCTAAGCATGTGAGCTCGTCCATGGCCCTGTTCTCTGCCCTCCTGAGCCACAGGCAGCAGAGAGCCCAGCTTTACCAGGAGGCCTGGGCTCTGCCCCCTGCCTGTTCCAGTCATGGCCATCCTGGAGCCGGACCTTTCCTCTCTGCTCCCAGGAGCTCCTCCCTCTGAGACCCCACACCCTCAGACAGGTCCCCTGATGACCCACTCCTCCCTGAATAACTCTGGAGCGAGTCAGGGAGAGCACACATGGGGGCAGCCAACAGGACCCACTGTGCCTCCTCTGCCACGGCGATGAAGCCTCTGGCTGGGCCGGCCTGGCTGTCTGGGGCTGGGCTGGTGCTCCAGGCCTTGGCTGCCCGCAGCAGAACTTCATGCTGGTGAGTAGCTGCGCCTCCATTTACATAGTCCCGGGCAAGCGTGAACGAGCCTCTCTATGCCTGTGTATGCGGGTCGGGCCACGTGTATCCTTATATTTGTAAATGTCATTCCATGTTTGTGTGACTGCAAAGCTCTGTGTATTGGTGTACGTACACGTATGTGTCTATGCTTCTGAATACATATAAGTGTGCCTGTGCCTAGGTAAGTGTATGTGTGTGTCTGTGTTATGTGTGTTTGTTTGTGTGTGTTTTGTGTGTTTGTGTGTTTGTGTATGTGTTTATGTATGTTTGTGTGTGTGATGTGTGTATGTGTGTTTGTGTGTCTTGGGGCTGGAGTAAAGGAGGCAGGTCTGTGTCCGGCTCCATCACTGCTGCTTCCATCTCTGTCCTACTCAGCCATATAGGCAGGGTCCAAGGAGGAGGCAGCGGGGCCAGAGAGCTCAGACCAGCGGAAGCCACACATCTCCTCCCTGCAGAGGAGCCACGGGGAAGGGACAGGGGCAGGACACTGTGCCCAGGCCCCTGACCCCACTGGAATCTCTGAGGAACCTCACATTCTTCTCTGTGTATTCCACAGCGTCTCCTCTGGTCTCCTTGCTGGCCCCTCTCTTGGGCTCCTCCTCTTCCTTCTCTTCCTCCTCCTCCTCCTCCCCTCCCTCCTCTCCCTCTCTCTCTCTCCCCCCCTTGCTTTCTCTCTCTTTGCATGTCTGCAAGTGTCATTAATTTTATGCCTGGCTCTCACTAATTTTTTTCCTGGTGGTGTGCATGATATCTACACACACACACACACACACACACACACACATCCTGCCCACAGACCCTGGATCTCCATCCCACTCCCACACCCAGTGCACTCGCCTGCATCAATGCTCCATTCACTTCTCCCCATCCCGGTGGCAACAAGTATAGGAAAGGTCGGCATTACAGAACCAGACCCAGCAGGCAAGAATAGGATTGGGGTAAGGGCACCAAGCTGTGCTCAGGGTACCCTGGGGGCCACTCCAGAGTTTAATGCTTGGGCAGGGAGTGCAGCAATATTCAGGCTCATTGTTTCTGGGGGGCCACCAGGGTCTCACCCAGAAGTGCTTGGAAACCTCCAAGGCTACACCTGGTGGAGCTTGGCATGGGGCTGGGCCCACAGTGCCAGGGGTCACACTTGAGGCCTGGCACATACTGAGCATGGGCCTCTGACGCTTTGATCTATCCCCCAACCCAAGTCGGGAGGTTTATGAAAGTGGTACACTGTCCTATATGGGGTTGAGTGACTGGTGCCCCTGAAAGCACCAGTGTGCAAGGCTGGTGACCCCACTGGTGGCATCCAGAGTCCCAGATCACAGAGAAGGGCAGAAAAGCTCCTGTATTCACACCTTGGTCACTGAATAGCCTTCCTTTACCTAGAATAAACCCCTATATCCCAGTAGGGTTTTCCTGGGGATAGAAGATTCTTTCCAGGAGAGAACAGAGAAATTCAAGAGCTTCCCCCAGCCTCCTAACCCTCCTCCTGCCCAGCCAAGTTTGGGCTTAAGCAGACACTCAGATTCTTGATCCCCACCATCAGCCATAAATGGCCCAATGACAAAGATCTGGGGAGGTGCTGAGGAGCCACATGGTCGCCCTGCAAAGTACATGGGCTACCAGCTGACCTTGGTCAAATATGTGGGTCTCAGGGTGGCTCCTTAAGGCGTGGGTGCTGCAGTGGAGAGAACAAGGAGCATCTTGGCTCATCCTGCCCGGATAAAAGGTCATGTGCTCCGATATGAGTAATTAATTTTCTCCGAGCCGCATTGAAAAGGTTAACCTGATTTATGGGACGCAATTGAGTGTAGAATGGGTTGTGTATCTTGTAAAAGGCCCGTTCCAGCGTCTGAGTCTATAGACTAGCCAGCAGCTGGGCATCTGTGAGGGTCTTGCCCACCTTTTATGCAAAGTCCACACAAAAATCCCCAAGAGAGCCCCAGTGGGCCAGGACACAGTTTTCTACATGCCGGACCCTAGACAGAGTCACCTGAGCACGAAAAAGTGGGTGTCTTCTGCCTCCATCACACACAGTGCCCTCTTAGGCCCGAGAACAGCCTAGACAGATCTTATATTATGAGTACAAGGCCAGGTTCCTCACTGACCAATAGCCCTGATGCTGGGTGACCATCACCTATCTCCAAAGCAGTATGAAGATGCCTTGCCCTCTCTCTGACCTTCTTGTAGCTACCTCTGAGGGCTTGGAAAGTTACCTGACCTCTCCGGCTCTGTTTCCTCATCTGCAAACAGTAACAGTTCTTGTGCCTCCTTCCAAGACAGTTACGAAGACCACATGGACTTAAGAAGTTGGGCAACACCACAGTATCATACTTACAGGGCACAGGGTTTGTTCCAAAACAAACAGCCCCAGAATGAGAGGTGGTCAGAGCTTAAACAGTCGGGTGACCCTTGGGAGGTGACAGGCCTTGCTTAGCACAGGGCACCTGGTCTGAGGTTGGGGGATGCCCTGGTCCAAGGCTCCAGGGACCTATGTCAGGTGGAAAGAGGGATGAGTAACGGAGTGGTGTGTCTGGGGAAGTTTTTCTCTCTTTCATGAAAGAATTTCTTCTCTCAAAGTCTAAGTTCCAGTCCCCAGTGTCAGCCAGGGAGACAGTCAAGAGACCCAAGGACGCTAGCACCACCTAGTGGACAGACTGAAACCAGCAAGGTGGTGCTCCCGGGTGGCTAACTCACCCAGCTGCAGGGCACTGGGCCGGGAGGAAGCTCTCCACCACAGCTGCTGCAGCCAAGGCCATCTTCTTCCTGTGCCCCTAAATGATTCAGAAGATGAGTGGGTGCTGACATGGGGGTGATGGGTTCTTCCAAGCCCGGGTGAAAGCTGGAGGTCACTGTTTGAGGTCACATGACCTAGCAGTCAGGTCAGACTCGGTTGCAGCAACTGCTGTGAATCCCAGATCAACTGTTTGCCAGCTGTAGGGCCCTGAGCCAAGTGCACAGTATTCCTTCTGTCTTCAAATGGTAAGCCACAAAACCCTACAGCTTGCCCCTACATGGATGGAGCTGGAGGGAGTCACTGAATGGAGTTCATGGGAAGGAGAGGAACAGACAGAATGATCTCCTTCATATGTGGGACCCAAAGAGAAATATTGAAGGGGCAGCAAAGACCAGAGGCAACATGAGAGAGTTGGCTACAGAGCTGGGGGGAGGGCTTGGCGGGGGGGACATTGGTGGGACATCCTTGGGACCTTGGTGGAGGTAACAAGGCATCTCGTAGCAGGTGTGGTGTTAGAACAACGAATATATATGAAACTACAATAGACAGGATTACAAACCTTCAAGTAAAAATAAAATCTTAAAAAAATTAAAAATAGTAAAATAAAAATAAAATATTTCTTAAACTAAGTAACTAAAGTAAAGAAAGGACTATCTCTCAGGTCAGAATGAACAAGATCGTAATAGCTTAGACGGTCTTTCCTTAGCACCAGGCGTTTTATCTGCACTGACTCATTTGATTCCAGCAACAGTCCCACACAGCTGGACATCCCCATTGTACAGATGAAGAAATGGAGGCCCCTAGAGATTAGGTCCCAGGTCCCAAAGACAGCCAGTAGCAGAAGTGGATTTAAGGTCATGGCCTGGCTGCAGGCAGACAGGAGGGACACTCAGCATTCACCCATGGAGGATGGAAAGGCCCACAGTGACCAGCGTCAGCTCTGCTGCGACGGAGAGGTCAGCTTCTCCTACTCTCAGTGCCCTCCCAGGGCCTAGGGCTGGGCCTATCGCACTTCCCCTGGAGCAGAAAGGTGCAGGGTGGGAACAACTGAGCTCAGCCAGCAGTACGCATGCAGAGAACGGATCCCGAGGACCCAGGGGTCAGTGCCAGGGGCTGGGGGTGTCAGGAACACATCTGTGCTCTCCCTGTCATCTCCATTTCATATTTACTCCAGCTAATGAGATTTTGTCATGCTCGATTACAATTCATAGACTCATGTTTCCAGATTTTATGCATCAAAATGCTTTGATTTACAGAGTCACCCTAAGCCTGACACTGCCCCACCCCTGAAACTGAGCAAGTTCTCAGTGTAGATCCTGAGACTTGTCCTGGGGTCTTCCAGAAGCCTCATCTCTAGGTATAGTAGCCTCTGAAGAACCTTAAGAGGAGCGCGGTCAGTTGGGGAGACACCAAGCATCAGTGTCTGGGCCTTGCATAGGTGGTACAGCAGTAAGGCCCTGGAGCTGTCTCTGGTGTCCATGGTCGGCCCACTCTGAGCCCACACTCAGCCTGCAGACCTCCCTCCTAACCTTATGACCTTCCTTCCGCCATTCCTGACCTTTCTTCTGACCTTCCTCCTGAGCTGCCCCCTGACCTTCCCCTGAATATCCTTCCTCCTTCCTTCTGTCCTGTGCCCTCTGACACTGAGACTCTCTAGCTTCTAACTGACAGCATGGCTAGGTGACAGGCGTGACTTCTGCGGGTAGAGCCCACCAGATGACTCCATAGTTAAGAAGCAAGTGACAAGCAAGATTATGTAAGGATATGAGTTGCAAGATGAGGGGTTATAGTCTACCTCAGTATCTGCCACATGGCCTTCATGACATTTGGTTCCACACCAGACCTCATGGGAAAGGAAAATGTCTTATAAACATGAAGGGTGCTGCCCAAAGTCAAACACCGGGGAAGAGCCGGTGGCTGGGGGCAGCTCAGAGCAGAGCAGATGCAAGGCTGGACTCTGGGCTTCCACAGAAAGCTACGGTGCCCTCGGTCTCCTCCAGGACACCAGGCCTGAGACTGCTGGGACAGCAAAGCACCAAAGCTCCTGGTCCTGGGTATGACCTTGACAGGAAACTTCTGGAGGAACAAAGGGCTCCTTGGCAGGGAAGCCCCAGAACTCCCAACGAGGGCCTAGAAGTGAGTTGCTCCCACAGTCAAGTTCCCAGGCCCAGGGCACATTCTCAGCGATAGCTACAAGGCGGGGCCCCTCTTCACTGCAATGACCAGGCTCTTGCCGGCTCTTCCCAGGAACAAGACTGTGCCTCTGTCCCTTGGCCCCCTGCCTACCTGTCTGCATTCTGGATCTCACAGGGGAACCCTGTAGTTGGAGGACAGGGAGACCTTGAGGATCAGCACATCTGCATGGCATCAGCACACAGTCGCCCTTTAATACCTTCAGTCTCCTGACCCACTAGTTACTGCTTCCGGTCCATGTCAAAGAAAACCATCTTGGATGAGAAGCTTGTCCACCTAGGCGTGAGAGGCTGGAACAGGGCGAGAGACACATCTCCATCCCCACTCTGTGCTTCCCTGCATGCCTGCTCTCTCTCCTCCTCCTGCTCCTTCTCCTCTTCCTCCTCCTCCACCTCCTCTCCAGCTAGGTCCAGGGCTCAGTATTCTAGACCTTTTAGGACAGGGCTGAATACCACTCTGGGGTATCCAAACCCCACCCACCAACCCACACAATCCACACTCTCATATGTTCACCCTTCTGATTGGGGCTTCTTGAGCTGTCCTGGTGAAATAGAATTCTTCCACATGCTTTCTATGAAGGCAACCACCAAGGTACATTTTGTCCAAACCCAGCCTTCAGCACTGGTCTCTGTCCATGGTGCTAGACTAGCAGTTCCTGAGGTCAGCAGGAACATCTTCCTGACCCTTGGATATGGTGCAGAAATCTGACTTCCAGCCTCCTACACAACTGACCTTTGTAATCTCTGCTTATCCTTCTATCATCACCTGCCCATCTCCAGCTCTGTGTGATCCCTGCTGAGCTGTTTGCTCCTTAGATCCAAGTGTGACCTTCACCTACTTTTTAAGTACCAAGGCGGGGGTCTACAGCACCATTGGGCAGCTGAGCTGTTGGCCAAAGGCTGCTGGTCACATGATGGTACACATGATTCAGGTTGGCTCCACCCTGGCCCCACCCACAGACCCCTTGCCCTGCTCCACCTCCCACTCCTATTCTCAGCCCCTTCTGGAGGTCTGACCCAGCCTGCATCCAGCCCCCTACTACAATCACCATTTGCAATTTGGCCCCCTCCTCATTACACCATCCATGCCTGACCCACACAGCAGGGTGGCTGCCACACTGCACAGCTCACTATAATCAACACTCAAACACCCCCAACACCGCTTCTAACTCCACCCGACCATCTGCACTGTCCAGCCTCCAATCACAATCTAATCCCAAGAACACACCATTGGCTGCCTCTTTGTGGCAGATATGACCATTGTGCCAACCATTGTGATCACTTAGCAAATCCTTAGTTAAGCACAGACTCAAGAGAGCCGGAGAGATTACATAGCAGGGGAGGACATTTGCCTTGCATATCTCTGACCTGGGTTCAAGACCACCAAATATGGTCTCCCAGTCCCACCAGGAGTGATCCCTAAGCACAGAATCAGGAGTAAGCCCTGGGCACCACCTAGTGTAGCTTTAAAAAAAGCAAATAAAACAAGTACTTGTTTTTTTAATGGAGAATCAGACTAAATTAGATGGGCAGGCCCCAGTTTCCCCACGCATCGTGGGCTGGTACTAGCCTGTCTCTGGTCCAGGGCTGGCTTCCCACTCCGAGGCTGCCTCTCCTCATCACCAGCACCCCTCCCTGGGAAAGGACCTGACATTTCTGCTGCCCAGGTCACTCTCTTCCCCGGTGCCTTTCCAGGAGACCCACGTGGCAGCCTCCCTCCTTCCCCATTCTCCCTCGGAGCTGGAGAAGCCCTCCGGATCCCAGCTGTCACAACTACTTCCAGCCTTTCCGGAGCCCCGAGAGCTGTGCCTCTGCTACCCCCGCCCCTGGGCAGCTAAGAGTCTGGCATTGATTACCAGCCCTATAATTACCCTGCAGGCACTGGCAGGAATTTCAAGGCTGATTGACTTCAAATGAGAAATCCATGGGGATTCAGGGAAGATGGGGCCCAATGCTGAGGGGTGAGCAAGGAGGGTGTGGCCCAGAGCCAGTTTAGCAGGGGGCACCCCGGGCTTCAGCATGGGCATGAGCAGGCCTCATCCAAGCACCATGGGATCTGGGCAGAAAGAAGCTGCCTCAAGGGAGCCTAGACAGTGGGAGAGAGGACAGGACGAGCACTGGGGTCAGCTCTTCAGAACAGATAAATGGAGGGACATTCCCCCATCTCAGTGCACAGGGAACAGGAGCTTAGGAGGGTGTTTTAGAGCTGAGATGGCAGCTGTGAGGGCCAGGCAGGGTATTAAAAAAATAAAAGATAAAAGTGAGTGGGAGAGATGGAGCTCAGCAGCTGAACTTGGGCTTTGTATGCAGGAGACTGAGTTAAATCCTCAGAGCACCTGTTGGCCCCCAGAGCACTGCCCAGAGTGACCCCAAACACCATGCCAGAAGTAACCCCTGCATGCGTGGTCCAAACTCCAAACCAATTTCTGGACCCAGGAGAAATCAAAGGTGAGATCCCGCATACCAGGAACTACCTACCTTCTGAAACAAGGCGTGCTAACACACCTTCCTGCCCCCCCACACCTAGGTTCAAGACTCGGAATTTACTCTGAACACCTGCACACGGGGAGAAACTCACATCCAGACAACTCCCTCCCAAGGCAAAATCAGCACCTGCACACAATGGAAACGTTATGCCCAGACAAGCTCAGAGGCAAAAATAAACACCACACACACACACACACACACACACACACACACACACACACACACACACACTTGGCCTAACACTCCTAACCGCCACACACTCCCCTCATCTCACACATCTCCGCACACGTTCTCACATTCTCAGAAGCCAAATTCCCGGGGAAAGAGAGCTGCCACACACACACACACACACACACACACACACACACACACACACACACACTCATGTGCTCCTTGAGAAATCGCTGAGAGAGGGGAGCCACTTGTCCCCCTGCCCCCCTCACAGAGGGGTTTTCATTTAAAAGTTGCCGCTGCCCAGGCTTCCCGATTACAGTCGAGACTATATAGGTTTCCTAAAGATAAGGCTGAGAAATTGATTTCAATTACTCGAGTGGAGAGGCTGCACTTCTCGGCCTCCGGGGCTTGTTAACCCCGAGGGCGGGAAGCCCGCAGAAGCGAGCCCCCACCCCACTGTGTCTGCCACTCTCACCCCTGCACCCATTCGGGACCCCTTACCCCCCACACCTGCACCTGCACCCCAGGCCTGAGCCTGGCCTGACCACTCTTCCGATGGTCTTGGACCCCGGCCTGCCCCTGCAGTCGCTCTCTGCTAGAATCACTATTCTCTGTTCCCCAGACGGGTACAGGAGGCCTAAGCACTCAGCCCTGTCTCCTGGGGGGGAGGAGATGTAAGCAGGCACTTGATTACCTTGAGCAAAGGTTTTCTCGGCTCCTTCAAGGTGAGTGGAAGGCTCCCCCACGCTAGAGACTTGGGGTTGGGGCAATATTGCCAACAGCTTCCTTAGGGCTGAAATCTGCAGCTCGGAGGATTCGCCTTACACACACTGTGGGTGCCTTTATTTTCCACTTCTGCCACAGAAAATCATCACAGGACTTCATGTTTCTTTTGTTGTGGGGGCCCACCCGGGTACTGAGCCCCTGAGAGCAACTACCCTCAGCTCATTGTTCGGGAGCCTCAGAGGTATCTGGGATCTAACCTGGGGCTCCCTGCGAGCAAAGCCTCCCTCCGCTCCTTGAGCTCCTGTCCCAGCCCCGAATGAGGGTTTTTCCAATATCATTTATTTTCTCATACTAACTGAGATGTCCTTATGAAGTGTAGCTGGGCCATCTACTTAGGCATTTTTCAGTCAGGGTCATGTGTCCTCTAATGGGTCCCCAGGATCTTCCAAGGGGACCAAGAGTGAAAACTGCATAAATAGGGCCCAACCAGTAGGACTGGGGAGGTGCAGTGGGAGGGTGGGTGTGGAGGCTGAGGTGCTTAGGGTGCTCACGATTAAAGGCAAGGTGTAACGCAGGCAGGCTCTTATCGGAAGCCTCGGGGAAGAATCACTTCCTAGTTCATTCGGATTCTGGCCAATTCTAGCACCAACACCCCACTCCATGTCCCACCCCAGTTCCTTGCTAGTGTGGCCAGGAGTTCATCTCAGTTTTCAAAGTGTGCCCAACTCTGGCTTCTCTATAGATCTATTAAATCTTTCTCCTTTTAAAGTCTGCCCACATTCCTTTGCTCTTGGCCTCACCCACCTTCAAAGCCATCAGGGACCCATCTTGACCTTCCCATGCTTCAGCTCTGACCCTCCCATAGTTCTCCGTCTTCCTTTTCTGCTTTGTAGGATGCGTGCGACTATATTGAACCTCCTCCAGTCATCCAAGATAATCTCCCTGGGAGAAGTCATTTATTTTGTCACTGTAATTAAACATTCGAAGTTTCTCCTGTAATATGAAATTGTCATAGACCTCAACCAGGGGCAAAGGTCATGGGGCCAAAACTCTCCCTCCTGAGTGGGCCACCTGGTTCTATGTGGCTCACCCGGTCACTCAGGGGCCAGCTCCCCTATCTTGCCATCCTGCATATGCCATCCTCAATCAGTGGCCCCATGGCTGCCACTGAAAGGAAAGGGAGGGGCTGGATAATTTAGTCTTTTTTTAATTTTATCATTATCACCATGAGCTAGACATTTAAAAGCTGTTCATGATTGGGTTTCATACAATGTTGCAGCACCCATCCCTCCACCAGTGCACATTTCCCACCACCAATGTCCCCAGTTTCCTTTCCCATCCCACCCCACCTGCCTCTATGGCAGGCACTTCTCTCTCTCTCTCTCTCTCTCACTCACTCACATTGCAGTTTGCAATACATACATTGAGGGGCGATCATGCATATCCCTTTATCTATTTCCAATACTGAGTTCTAGTTTAGCATCACCATTTTCAACTATTATTGGCAGACTGATCCCTTCTCTGCCTTACCTAGCCAAGGTTGGATAATTTCACAAGTGTCATCCTGGAGGTAAATCACATCAAATCTTCCTACAGTTCATTGGTTAAAACCAGTTGCATGACCCCAACCCAAAGCAAGGAAGGCTGGGAACCATATAGGAGTGCCTGGGTATTTGGAGCACGGTTCCAGCAGGGTCTGTGCTCTAAGGGCAGGAATTGAGAGCAGAGATTAGCCTGCCATGTTGCTTCTTTCTAGAGAAGCAGCAGGGAACTGTCTTGGCTCCTCTGTCAGATCTTCTCCATCAAGATCTCCCACAGGATCTGCAAAATGTGCCATAATGGGCTAAAGACTCTTATAAAGGGAGAGCATCCAGTCCTGCATTGTCATACACTTCTGAGCCCAGGAGACAGGCAAATGCGGGGCCAGATCCCAGACACAACAAAGAGTTGCAAGAACCTCTTTGGAAGTACCCAGTGTGGCATGTCTGGGAGGTTCTTAATGCACTATGAAATCGGAGTCAGGACCACTCTGCCTGGCTGGGACCTTCACTTCTCTCCCTATCTTCCCATGGGTCTGAATATCCATGACTTCGTACTCCCTCCTTCCTACAATTGCATCCACCAAAGACTGATGACAGGAGACCCACAGCTCACAGGACTGCGTAACCCACATGGAAGTGACTTGGGGGAGATGTTTCTCTCCCATTCCCTGTAAAGAAACAAGAAGGAAGAGAATGCCCTGTTCCATCCCAACCTGACACACCTGGTTTTCTTGAGACATCACTGACTCCAGAAGGTAAGTGCAAGAGTCGCCTTAGCTGGGGCCGGAGGGATAGCCCAGCGGGTAGGGCGTTTGCCTTGCACGCGCCGCCCCAGGCCGGCCCAGGTTCAATCCCGGCATCCCATATGGTTCCCCGAGCACAGCCAGGAGTAATTCCTGAGTGCAGAGCCAGGAGTAACCCCTGAGCATTGCTGGGTGTGACCCAAAAAGAAAAAAAAGAGTCGCCTCTAGCTCCTGTGCATGCCCCAATTGGCTTGGAAGAACTCCAGTGTCGCCCATCCTACTAGCTAGAGAAAAGGAAGAGATGGGGTCTCTTCCTCACATTTCCCGAAGACTCAGAGGATGATCCCTGTCCTTTCCTCATCCATATCCACACTGGGAAGAGGCAATAAACAGCTAATCAATCTCTGGTTTATATATTTATATATATAAATATATAAATATATTTATATATGAGTGGAACCTTCCAACTAGAGTGGAAGGTGGTTCTGCTTTAAGGGGGTCTACAAAATATTTCTGTAGCCAGTGGTCTGTAGATAAAAAGGTTAAAAAATCCTGGTGGTTCCCAGCTGAGCTCCTGCTCCCGGATACCAGGCCCTGAAGACCAAACATCTGCACTTTCTGTCTGTGAGAGACTCTCAGACATGGGGCAGAGCTGCTACCAGTTCTCCCTGTGCCCAGCCGCTCATGAGGCACCCGGGAGGGGATGGCGGGTTCTAGCCCTGGCCCACCACCCCAGCAGAGCCTCACAACAAGCCAGACGACCCCCCACTCCATGAGGGGCCGCCATTTTCCATATCCAGACTTCCCTCTCATCAGAACTCCACCCAGCAGACAGAGCCTATCTCGGCCGTGGTTCATCAATAAAAGCTGGATTTAGAGATGACTACAAGAGTATGCCACCCGCGACGGCAAGCCTGGCAAGCTAACCGTGTTGTATTTGATATGCCAAATACCAGTAACAATTATAGACCTCATTCCCATGATCTAATATAATGGTTTGAGGCTCTTTATATTCCTGGAGCAAGCAGATGCCCTTGGGCTCTACTAGCATGAGACAGGACATATAGAGATGTTACTGGTGCCCACTCAAGCAAATTGATGATGAACAGGAAGACAGTGATATAGTGATATTTAAAATATATATATATATATATATATTCAAAAAGTTCCACTTCTTTTTTTTTTCAAACGCAGATAGTGAGTTTATTGCAGAAATTTTCAAACTGGGTATCCAGGGGCCAGAGTGACAATACAGAAGGTGGGTGCTTGTCCTGTACAGCCAACGTGCTTCATCTCCAGCACCCTATACAGTCCCTCATGAGCATCCATATGATTCCTGAGCACAGAGCCAGGAGTGAGCCCTGAGCACTGCCAAGTGTGGCCCAAAAACCAAAACAAAGTCCCAAAACTGGGTGTCATAGATCCCTCAGGCTCCTTAAAGGACTTTTGGGGGTCAACTAGACTGGAAGGTGGTTCCCAGCTGAGCTCCTGCTCCCGAATACCAGGCCCTGATGACCAAACATCTGCACTTTCACTAATACCAACCTAGAACTGAGCATTAAATACAGGCAAAAAGATACACATGACAACCCTTTAATGTATGTTCTGTAATCCATAGTCTGGAGGGAAGGAAAAGAGAAAGAGAGAGAAAGGGGAAAGAAATAAAGAACCTGCCATGAAGGCGGGCTGGGGGGGGGGAGGGAAGGGGATGTTGGTGGTGGGAGATGGGCACTGGTGGAGGGACGGGTGCTGGAACACTGTATGACCAAACCCAAACATGAACTTTTTAATTGTATATCTTTTTAATTGTATATTTCACAGTGGTATAATAAAATATTTTTTAAAAATAAAAAATAAATAAATAAACATCTGCACTTTCTGTTTTAGATTAGGGGGTACCATAAGAGATTCCACTTTCTAAGGGTTCTGAAGCTTTAAAACATGGGGAGACTCCGTTTCATGGGAGAATGGAGGCGTGAGCCCCATTCTACTCCTGACTCTGTGAACTTGGGTGCCGCCCTGTCTTTGTATGTACAGAACCTGGGCAAGAGCCAATGTAACAAGGGGCATTTCTACCTTTGGGTCTTGCGTCCATCTGACTCTTTGCAGGTGAGAGAGTTCAGCTAGGAGTGGGACAGCTCCCAGGCTGCATACGACCAGAGGAATCATAAATCCTGAAGGTGTTTTCTCCCTCCCCTCACTCCAGGACTGTTGAGACTAGCTTGCCAAACACAGGAACCATCCTTCTGATGGCCAGAAGATATGAAGCAGGAGCCGGATCATTAGCAAGACTGGCCAGGATGTCTTCCCCTCGGGCGCCTGTTCTCCAGGCTGGCTTGGAGACTTGGAGTAAATCACAAACAAGAGATATTCATCTGTTTGCATTTAATTTGAGGCTGAAGTTTCTTCTCTGGACGATGGAAAGCTGCATTCCAGCATGCAGGACCAGGCTAGGGGGTAGAGGCATGATAACTGCCTGCGAGGTACAGTAATTATAAATCAAGGGCTTCTCTGTAACATCTAGGTCCCTTCACTGTTTCCTTGGTGATTAAAGTGGCTCAGAGAAGTCAGGGCAGGGAAGCTGATTTAAAGGGGTCCTGGTGAGAACTAGCATTTCCTGCGCCTCCGGGAAAATCTGTCTCCAATCCAGACTAGTATACAAGGGCTGCCCTTTCTCAGGTGCCTGCAATAAGCTCACCCCTGAACTTGAGGCCTTAGAGATTTGATCTCAGGACATTCCAGCCAACAACCCAGGGGGCATGTGGAAATCATGAAAGCTGCTTTTTACAACTGAAGATATTTGGGCTCCAAGGTTTATGATTTGTTCAAAATTGTAAAATTCAAGCCAGATTCTAACCAGGTGAATCTGGCTGCAAAGTTCACTGTCTTTGCTCTTAACAGGAGTTTTCTTTTTGGGGAAAAGAGGGTGTTAGATTTGGACCATAGCCAGCTGTGCTGAGGGCTTACTCCTGTCTCTGTGCTCAGGGATCCCTCCTGGCAGGTCTCAGGGAGACCATATATAATGCCAGGGATAATACTGGGGTTGACTGATGGAAGCAAACTCCCTACCCACAGTACTGTCTCTCCAGCTTCATCCGAATTTTTAACCTTTTTTTATCTACAACCACTGGCTACAGAAATATTTTGTAGACCCCCCAAAGCAGAATATTTTTAATATTCTCTCTAATAGTATATTTTTGTTTGCTTTAAAATCAATAATAACTTAAAGACACTACCACATGTGAGGGAGAAACACCTTTTGCCTAGACAAACAGGAAACTTCTGCAAGCCCTCAGTACTTGAACTGGAGGTAGAAGCCATGGGCCCTTGTCATGGCTTGCAGCCTCTAAGCTGAAGCAACAGAGTCTCTAGACAGGACAATCATTAGACATTCCCATTACTCTTCTCATTCGCCTGTGGGGTAGGTCTCAGCACCCCAACTCACAGCAGATAGGTGCACAGGATCCAATCATCTAAAGTTTGCTCAGCTTAACTGTATGCCATCATTTCACATAGGGTGCCAAGTAGGACAGGCTGAGCAGGAGCCCCAAGCAGCTGCACTGACACCCACTTTCTCAGTGACAGGCAACAGATATAACTCTCCTCTTATGAACACAAGGGGTACTTGAAATGTTCCACAGAGGTACCAGACAACAGCTGCAAAGTGAGAAACAAAAACTCCATCCTGTATATCAGGCACTGGTAGCACTCCACAAGAAAAAAACAGCCAACCCCATCAAAAAATGGGGAGAAGAAATGAACAGAAGCTTCCAAAAAGAAGAAATTCGAATGGCCAAAAGACATATGAAAAAGTGCTCTTCATCTTTAATCATCAGGGAGATGCAAATCAAAACAACAATGAGGTACCATCTCACACCACAGAGACTGGCACACATCCAAAACAGCAAGAACAGCCGGTGCTGGCGTGGATGTGGGGAAAAAGGGACTCTGATCCACTCTTGGTGGGAGTGCCGACTGGTCCAGCCCTTTTGGGAAAACAATATGGGCATTCCTCCGAAAACTAGATATTGAGCTCCCATTTGATCCAGCAATAGCACTCCTGGGAATATACCCGAGAGACCGAAAAACACATAGCAGAAACACTATCTGTACTTCTTTATTCATCTCTGCGCTATTCACTATAGCTAGAATATGGAAACAACCTAAATGCCCGAGAACAGAGGACTGGCTGAAGAAACTGTGGTTCATCTACACTATGGAATACTATGTGGCTGTCAGAAAAGATGAAATTATGAAATTTACCTGCAAATGGATAGACATGGAGACTATCATGCTGAGTGAAATTAGTCAGAAGGAAAAGGACAGATATAGAATGACTGCATTCATTAATATGACATAAATAGATACCAGTGTTTTACTAAATGTGGGAAATGGTAATGGCAGATTAAAACTCACCATTGAATATACACAAAGAGACTTAAGTGATAAGCTCTAAATACCTGCAGGGCTAGCCAAAATGTGTAAAATAAGAGGGAGAGAGATGCAGAGACAGAGAGAGAGACAGAGAGAGAAAGAGAGGAAACTGGGGTACCTGCTATTAAGGCAGCATGGGGGTGGGCAGGAGGGGGTGGGGGTACATTGGTGGTGGAAATGGGGCACTGGTGGAGGGATGGGTGCTGGTATACTGTATTACCAAGAACCAATTATGAACACCTTTGTAATTGTATGTTTCACTGTGGTATAATAAAAAACTTAAAAAAAAAACACAACTCCATCCTGGCGCCCATCTCCTACCTGGGACCTCAGACTATGACATTAACTCTAAAAGACCATGGCAGAGAGGAAGCCGTTTCCCTAGGGAGGTATGTGAAGATGGGGGGTAGGGGTGGAGTACAAAGACTAGGCAAGTGCTCATGCGGGGATCATGAAAACAGAGAGCCTGGGGAAAGTAAACTCTTGCCCAATGGGATATCCAAGAAGAAGAGGAATCCCATATGTGGAGAGTGCCACAGTGAGATGGGAGAAGCAAATGGAATCTCAGCCCCCAAATTCCAAGCAAAGAAGTACACTTTCAAATACTGCCCATAGAGGGCGCAACCAGCCCAAGGAAGGCAGTGCACTTCCAAATCCTGCCCATAAGGGGCAGCAGCCAGTTCCTGGGGAAGACAGGCGCTTCCAAACCCCACTCAGCAGCAGCCAGCTCCCAGGGGAGGCAGTGAACTTCCAAACCCTGCCCATAGAGAGCAGCAGCCAGCTCCCGGGGAAGACAGTGCACTTCTAAACCCTACCCATAGAGGGAAGCAGCCACATCCCAGGGAAGGCAGTGCACTTCTAAACCCTACCTAGAGAGGGCAGCAGCCAGCTCCCAGGGAAGGCAGTGCACTTCCAAACCCTACCCATAGGGGGCAGCAGCCAGCTCCCAGGGGAGGCAGTGCACTTCTAAACGCTACCTAGAGAGGGCAGCAGCCAGCCCCTAGGGAAGGTAGTGCACTTCCACACCCTGCCATAGGGCAGCAGCCAGCCCCAGGGAAGGCAATGCACTTCCACACCCTGCTCATAGGGATATGGTATCACAGCGGCCTGAGCTCTGTGGCCAAGTTTGAGAGGATAAAGATTAGACACGGACTCAAATTTTAAGAGATTATTGTCCAGGACTAGGCATTCAATGTTGGGAATTGAAACCTGTTTCCATGCCTGAAAGTAATATGTTTGTAATGCTCTTGTAGGTAAAAAAAAAAAATCAGCCAGGATGCAGAGTCAAATGTACAAGGACATCGGACAAGGCAAATTAAGTTACATTTTGTTTACATACCATAAATTGCCACTTGCGATTTTCCCCTGTATCTGATCTATCTGACAAATCCAGAGTTCTGCAGTGCCGGGGAAGACAGTGCACTTCTAAACCCTACCCATAGAGGGCAGCAGCCACATCCCAGTGGCAGTGCATTGAGTGTGGCAGGGCTTGGCCACTCAAACCAGCTTTCTGGGAGGCTGAGGCCACTGAAAGCATGAGAGGTATTCTGAAGTACAGCCCAGAGCACAGAGAGGGGCAGACTCACCCCTCATAGCCTCTGCAGATTAGCAGAAGTCCCTGGCCCAGGCCTTGAGCTGGTACCTGGGGAGACTGAGCTCCACCAGCTGCACCATCACCGGCACTGTTGTACTTGCTGTACTTGCTAGCCCTGGGTTTTTGTATTGCTAATGAGGGATTGTTTTCTCTTTCCTGTAAGCTTTTTGCATATGCTTATGCTAAGGGATATTTTTGTAGAGACACAGGAAGATAGTCAGGGAGGTGCATTTGTAAGTTAATCAACTCTGAATTATTTATTCCCGGCCCTCCCACCCCAAAAAAAGAGGGTCCCTACTTGTCACTGGATGGAACCAGGGAAAGAGATCACCCTGGCTTCGAAATGGGACAACTAATGTTTTGAGAGCAAGACCTTAGAGTAAGCCCTGCTCTGGCCCAAAGGCAAGAAAAGCTGTGGACTGCTATGCAGCAGGCGCAGAGCACTTGGGACTGCTGCCTGCATTCCACAGACTTGGTTCTGATTGGCAACAGGACCCTGAGGGGATTGGAAATGATCAATCTGGGAAAAGGAAACATAGTCTGGGTCAGTTGGTGTGATCTCCCCAGGAAAGGTCACCCTACATATTTAATCCTGGGTGTAGATAAATGCCTGCCTCTCTACTGTGTTTATACAAAAATAACTAGGAATACTACTGAAATGATTGTTTACTAGCCAAAGGTTCCTCCCAATAGCCCAGGATCAGGGATGTGACCCCTGATGGTTCTGTGCTGGTGGTGCCTGTTCTCAACATGAAAGAGCTTTTTACCTTTGGTATCGCCCCGCCCCCAGCCTTTGTAAACTATTTATCCCTAGCAGTTTGGTTTCGTGTGTGTGGTGTGTGTTGTGTGGAGTGATTTGGAGTAAGGAGGTGTGTAGAATTTAAAGTACTGTATTACCAAGTAATTATGATCACCTTTGTAATTGTATGTTTCACTGTGGTATATAAAATTAAAAAAAAGCCTTAGATTTTCTAGAACTGGTGGTCTTGTTGCTCTCTTTGTCCACTGGCGGAGGGGATAGTCATCAGCCCCGAATGTGACCAGGGAACCCAACAGATCACACTACTGTTGGGGCCTCCAAACAGCCCCCAACACAACAGCCTGACCGGCACCACTGCCAGTGCCAACATCCTACCACTGGCACTAGCACTGCCCCTTGCATCAGCCCCAGAACACGGCACAGTTCAAGCCAGGAGCTAAGGAGCTCGTGACACCTTGTCACCAAGACTGGATGAAAAAGCAAAAAGTTTGCACTTCCTAAAGCCTAAACTGAGCCTGATTGTGCAGACAGTTGTAAAGGATGGGAAATGTTTCCTGGACACTTCTGGTACCTGGACCCCTGCGGCTGGAGGACTGCAAAAGGGAGCCAGGTGGGAGAGGGCTTCTAGGCACAGCCCCACCTCCCAGGTGGGAGTCTGGGGGGAGGGTCTTTGCTTTTGGGCCACATTCATAGGCACTCAGCTCTTACTCCTGCTCATGGCTGCTGGCAGGTTCAGGGGACCATATAGGATGCCAGGGATGGAACCCAGACCAGCCACGTGCAAGGCAAGCACCCTACCCACTGTGCTATTGCTCCGGCCCTTGGAGCCTTTGTTGTTTTCACAGCCTGACTTGGGTGGCCTCTGACCTCGGATTGTCCCTTGGGCCTCAAGGCTGGTGAGGTCTCCCTGAGCCAGGCCTTGCGCTTCCCAAGTGCTGAAGACAGACCTGGGCCTCGGGGCTGCAGCTGTGAGCGGGAGAGGGAGGGGGCTACCTCTCCCTCTCCCAAACCCCCTGCAGACTCCGAAGCGGCTCCGGAGGCCTGAAGAGCAGATTGCTCTTCCACAGGAGCAGCAGCTCCCGCCCACCTACCCCAGCACAGCACCCTGTAGGGCTGGCTGGGACTGCCTCCTGCAGCTGCGGCCTGCTAGGGCAGGATGTCCCCAGCCCCTCCCACAGGACCCCTCCTCACCTGAGACACGCCACACTGGCAAGCACTGCCGGAAACACAGTTCAGGCCACAGTGGAGCAATTTGAATGCATTTTTGATCATTGTGTGTTCAATTGTACTGTGGCCAAAATCTTCATAACTGATTCTCTCTCTCTCTCTCTCTCTCTCTCTCTCTCTCTCTCTCTCTCTCTCTCTCTCTCTCTCTCTCTCTCTCTCTCTCTCTCTCTCACACACACACACACACACACACATCACACATTCCTAGAAGCAAGGCTCAAGAACCAGACTGCCAGGGTTCAAGTCCCTAACCCACCAGTCAGTAGCTGCATAGCCTTGGGCTGCTCAACCTGGAGTGCCACACCTTTCACCTGCGCTCGGCTGGCATTGATGTGTGTGTGTGTGTGTGTGTGTGTGTGTGTGTGTGTGTGGGGGTGGGGAGCGGCGAGGCTGCGTGGAGACCGGAGACCAGTGCAGGCCCAGCGCCTGCCGCCTGTGATGTGGCCCCAGTTCCCCGACTCCAGCCTCCGCCAGCTCCGGGCTCCGCGGATGATTGAGTGCGCTGCCCTCTCTCGGGTGGACTGTTTGAATGCGATCTCTAATCTCCCAAAAGGCCCCGGAGGGACCCATCGGGCTCCTTCCAAGGAGCATTAACTCAAACAGTAACCAGCTCTGCGCCTGCCAGGAGGCCAGGTCCATGGGGAGCCCTTCTGGCGCGGCAGAGAGGGAACGGAGGCAGCTGCCCCCTCCCCCGTCCCCTACCCCCTACCCCGCCAGCGCATGCCCAGGGAGCCCACTAGCCCCTCTGGCCTCCTGCTCAGTCCGCCCTGCAGGGGGTGGTTGGGGTCACTGCCACACCCCCTCCCTTCCTGAGGCCAGGAACAGCCGGAGCAAGCAGATTCCTGAGCGTTTGGCCACTAATCACCGCATCTTGCCCAGCAGCGGGGCCCCTGGGGTAGAAGCCAGATTACCCCAGCCCTCACTCCCGGCACTTGCACCCCAGCGGCAGGTGAGACTGAGGAGCCGTTGGAGCTGGAGCGTCTTGGAGGGCCCCCTGGAGCAGGGCCCTGAGTGGGGAGGGAGGCCAGGTCATCGGGCTGACCCCCCAGCTCCTGGGCTGCTTGAGCTGCAGGTCTACAGCATTCACCCTGTGAGATGGCAGCGCTGGAGCCAGGGGTGCAGCAGAGAAGAGAGAGGGACCAGGGCAGGGAGAGAGAAGGGACCTTTCTGCTGCACCTCTCTGACTAGGCTCCCTGAGGGCAGAGTGGGCCTCTTCCCTCAGATTAGACTCCCTGAGGGCAGAGGGCCTGGGCCTCCCTCAGATTGGACTCCCTGAGGGCAAAGTGGGCCTCCTCCCTCTGACTGAACTCCCTAAGGGCAAAGTGGGCCTCCTCCCTCAGATTGGACTCCCTGAGGGGCAGAGTGGGCCCCCTCCCTCAGATTGGACTCCCTGAGGGCAGAGTGGGCCCCCCTCTCTCAGATTGACTCCCTGAGGGCAGAGTGGCCCCCTCCCTCAGATTGGATTCCCTGAAGTCAAAGTGGACTTCCTCCCTCTGACTGAACTCCCTGAGGGCAAGTGGGCCTCCTCCCTCAGATTGACTCCCTGAGGGCAGAGTGGGCCTCCCCTCCCTCAGATTGGACTCCCCTGAGGGCAAAGTGGGTTTCCCTCCCTCTTACTGAATTCCCTAAGGGCAAAGTGGGCCCCCTCCCTCAGATTGGACTCCCTGAGGGCAGAGTGGGTCTCCCCCTCATACTGGGCTCCCAGAAGTCTGGACTGTGCTCAAATGAGCACTTCAGTGGGCAGAAGCTGCTCTCCCCACCCCGCCCCAGACTCTCTCTGGAACGTTCCAGCCATTCCCCAAGTCTCACCACACCTACTCTCTCAGCCTCTGGGGTCAGAGCCAAGACTGGCAGGTTTGGTGAACCCTCCCATAGTGCTCTGTGAAAGAAGGGGCTGGGGCCCTGACTCCTCTGGCTCAGCATGGCCCCCCACTTTAAGAAGTCCTGGTCCTCTCTCCTGACCCGCCTCCACAGTCCTCTCTGGACAGTCTTCAGTGCTGAAACAAGACCCTCCCTCACCTCCTGCTCTCCTTCTCCCTCCTCCTGCAGGGCCCTGCGGTGGATTTGGGATCTGAGAATCCTGGTTTCTGGCTGGATTCTGGCTGGATTTTGGGGTGGGACCCGACGTGCTGGTCCTCACTGCAGACACTTGGTCAGAGCACCCTCTGATGTGGGCCGGCTTAGCACAAGCAAAGGGGCCGTGGCCCTCTCCCCAGAGGACGCCCTGTCTCATCACCAGGCATCCCCATTCTGGGACCAAGGACAAGGCAGTAATCAGTGACCATCACAGCAATAAAATAGCAACAAACATGCCGCCGGACCCTCACAGGGACACGTGAGGTCCCCTTCCGTCGTCCCAGCCACTCTGAGAGGGTCCCTGCCCCCTTCCGGCTGTGTTGCCACTGAGGCCCACAGGTCCAGGCAGCTCCCCAGGGCCTGGCTGATGGGGGGGCGGCTCCAGCCCCAGCTCTACAGTCGCGCCTGAGCCCCTCCTGGGCTTTGCAGGCTTTAACATCATTGATTCCTCAAACCTCTGCGCGTTTGTCTCAGTAGAGCGATGAGCGGGAAGCCGAGGTTAAGGAACAAATGCCTGTGTAAACTCGCAGGCAGCTCTTTCTCAGCCGTTCCTCCCCTGGCTCACAACCACGCTTAGCGCGTCGGGAACGCAGAGAGCCTCGGAGCTCCTCCGGAATGTGCGCGTGAATGAACCGCGACACACACAAATAATAGCTTCTGGGGCCCTCAGTGGGCTCCGGCAATCCATCACCCAGCGGACAGACTGTCCTGTCTCCCCACCCCAGCAGCCCCCAGGCTCAGAGCCAGATACTCATAGGTGAGAGAGGGAACCCGGCTGAGTGGAGCCTGGGGGGCCAGGAACGGGCACCCAAGTCCCGAAAGCCCCTAGCAGGGACATGCTGGGTGCGCCCCTGAGCCCAGGTTCTCCTGTGTGGTCAGTCGGGGGCGGGGCTGCCCTGTCTGCTGCTGCGGCCTCCCGCCTGCCCGCCCCAGCGGGGGTCCTGGGCTGAATCTAGGAACCCCCTTTCCTTCAGTGCACCTGCAGGGCGCCCAGAGCCCCTTGCCTCTTACTGCAGGCCTGAGTGAGGGTCCTGCTGGGCCTTGAAGGGACTGAGCCCAGGAGGAGGAGAGAGACAAGAAACGATTCCCTGCCTGCCTCCACCCCCTCGGAGGCACAGATGCAGTCGCTACCAGAAACCAATCTCTGAGTGCCGCAATTTATATCTCGTGCTTGACAGAGCATCGCCTGCAGGCCCGGCCCGCACACAGGCCTGACTCGGCCCCCCGGGCTGCTCTGTGCGGCTACCTGGGTCACTAGGGCAGGGACCCCCACGGGGAGGGGAAGGAGCAAGGCGGGGAGTGGGGACATCCTCTGAGGCCCTGGGCCAGCTCCCAGGAGGGGCGGGAAGAAGGGACAGATGCCAGCCTCTGCAACCCAAAATAACAGCCACAAACACCAGACGTTCATGAGTGACCGTCCCTGCCCGAACCCCCAGGGAAACGGATTCAAGGTAGCCTGTGCTGGGCCCCAGACAGGGACCCTGGGGACCAAGGCACTGGGGGCTCCAGCCTTCAGCGGGCTTTAACATCATGGCAGAGGCCATCTGGGAGAGCAGAGCACTCAGTCAGTGGCAGGGTGGCACCTGGGGACTGCCCCTTCCCCCATCAGTGCCCAGGGCCTTGCCTCCACGCTCCCCTCCAACAGCCCCCCGCCCATCCTACGCGACCTGCAAGGTTTCCGGCACCCCAGAAGCTTAGCCACTGCTGCCCTCTCCCTGGCCTTCTCCCTGTCACACTCACTGCCACGTCCCCTGGGAGGCCTCCCTGGCCTTCTCCCTCTGCCCATTGACCTATGGCCCTGACTCTGAACCCTGAAACAACCTGATGGTGGTTGAACCCCATTACCCTGGGAGTCTCTTGAGAATGTGCCACCCGTGGGAGCAGACCCCCAATTGCTGGCACCTAGAACCAAGCCCAGCTCGCTGCAGGCCTCTCTGCTACATGAACACACAGGAACGTCCCCATGCTGGGGGTGGGGGCCTACTCGGGCCTCTGCCCAGACCCCAGCCCCCGCTGCTGGCTGCGTGGTCACTGCTGCAGTGAATTGCATCGTACCCAAGGTGCTTTACACTGTGCGGGACAGCACTGCCTCTCACTCATCTCCGCCTCACCTGCCCTGCCTCCTCACTCACCTCCACCTCGCCCCACACGCCTCACTCACCTCCGCCGCCCCACACTGCCTCTCACTCACCTCCACCTCGCCCCACACTGCCTCTCACTCACCTCCACCTCGCCACACTGCCTCTCACTCACCTCCGCCTAATCTGCCCTGCCTCCTCACTCACCTCCACCTCGCCCCACACTACCTCTCACTCACCTCCGCCTCACCCCACACTGCCTCTCACTCACCTCCACCTCGCCCCACACTGCCTCTCACTCACCTCCACCTCGCCCCACACTGCCTCTCACTCACCTCCGCCTAACCTGCCCTGCCTCTCACTCACCTCCACCTCGCCCCACACTACCTCTCTCACCTCCACCTCGCCCCACACCGCCTCTCACCACCCCCAACCTGCCCTGCCTCTCACTCACCTCCACCTCGCCCCACACTGCCTCTCACTCACCTCCGCCTAACCTGCCCTGCCTCTCACTCACCTCCGCCCGCCCCACACTGCCTCTCTCACTCACCTCCGCCTTGCCCCACACTGCCTCTCACTCACCTCCGCCTCACCCCACACTGCCTCTCACTCACCTCCGCCGCCCCACACTGCCTCCTCACTCACCTCCGCCTTGCCCCACACTGCCTCTCACTCACCTCTGCCTCACCTGCACCTGCCTCTCACTCACCTCCACCTGCCCCACACTTCCTCTGACTCACCTCCGCCTTGCCCCACACTGCCTCTGACTCCACCTCCGCCTCGCCCCACACTGCCTCTCACCACCCCGCCTTGCCCCACACTGCCTCCACTCACCTCTGCCTCACCTGCACGCCCCACTCACCCCACCTCGCCCCACACTCGACCTCCGCCTGCCCCACACTGCCTCTGACTCACCTCCGCCTGCCCCACACTGCCTCTCACTCACCTCCGCCTCGCCCCACACACACAGTTGGTGCTCAGTCGGGGTTCCCATTCTTAGCCCGATTCACCCCTCGTGTGACTGATGGGCTCTGTAGCAGACACCCCCCCCTCCCCATACCCCGAAGGCTCCTGTGGGCAGAACTGAGGAGCTAGTCAGAGAGAGGAGGCTGTGGGTGTGTCCCCCAAGGGCTCCTATTAGCTCAGGAATTTGCCATCCTACTCCCTGTTCCCTTCTCAGACCAGAGCTGGTTGCAAACGGCCCAAGAGAAGCTCGGCAAAAGTCTCCCTCTCGGAATCTGGGGACTGCCCACACCCTAGGGCAAGGCACCTCTCCCTCACCTCTAGCTCGCCTAGAAAGAGCCACGGGGCTAGAGATGGTCACGCTGGTGCCTGCACGCCCCTGGTACTAACCACAATAATAGCCAAACGCAGGCAAGCAAGAACACACTTCCGGCACCTTCTCAGCTTTCAGTGTTCTGGTCTGTACACAAGCCCGAACCTAGCGATGGGGACCTATGCCATTTTGCAGTTAAGGACAGGGTGATCAGAGAGGTTGGGTAACATGCCTAAAGTCACAGAGCAGGCAAGCACAGGAGCCAAGATTCAGACCCGGGCCCTCCCTAACTCACTGTGGTGAAAGCTGGAACACACTGGACAAAAGCCCAGCTTCAGTTTCACCCCACCCACCTCAATTTCCCTGTTTCCACCCCCCCAAGTGGGTTTTGGGACTGCCTGCCCGCCGGCCCTCTGGAGGATCAGCAGTGGACGAGCCTGGCACCTACAGGACGCTAGCGGATGAGTGAGCCCTCTTGCCCCCACCTCCCCGGAACGGTAACCCATCCCTGCACACACCAAGCACAAAGCCACGCAAAGCACAGAGCCAGCTGATAAAACAAGTGTCGGCTGCTCATTTGGTAAATGGGATTTGGTTAGAAAGATGAACGCTGCCACTTCTGGCTAATGTGTCATGTAAATTCTAATGATAATACAGCTCCCGCACCACCCGGCCCCGCCCCGCCACCGCCCGCTCAATTATCTCCCGCTCCTGGCGGATCCATGCTTCAGTGGGGCCCGCGCCCCAGCCCGCCGCCCCAGCCGCAAGTAATGAAAACCCGCCTCGGCCGCGAGATTGCTCACTTACATTTTCTATTAATTTTTCCTTTCAGAGGAAAATCGAGAGGAGCAGGGGGAGGAGATGCGAGGGGGAGCAGGGCCCTGCATGTCCTTCCTCAGCCCAGGCTGCGTGACCCTGCACCCACAGGCCGGTGGGCGGCCCTCGGGGATCTGGTGGGGAACCACCAACCATGCCCAGGCCTCTCTGCCTTCACCTCAAATCCCTGCTGCTGGAAAGTAAGCAGGGGAAGAAGCACAAGGGGGACCCAGGGGGACGTGAGGGCTTTGCTGTGTGTCTTGGAGCCACTCACTCAACCTCTCTGGACACTGCCCTCCCCATCTAGTGAGGAGTGTGAGCAGTAGCCTGACGACTAGGTGCCCTGCTCAGGACCTGGCATGCCCTGCAGCAGGAGCGGCTCTGGAAGCGCAGAATTTGGAGGCTCTTCCGCCCAGGTGGAGCCCGCAGACACTCAGCTCTCTCCGGCCTGGGCCAGGAGTCTGCTCCTGGTCAAACACTCTGGAGGGTTCTGAGGGTTGCAGCGGCAGAAGGGTGGGGCAGTGGGGGGAGTGGTCTCCAATTCAAAGAGAGTAAAGATGAGGTCAGAGCCCCCATCCCAGCCCCACTTCACCCTGAGCCTCAGGAAAGACCCTGGTGTTGACTGCATCCTAGGAAAGGGTCCCAGCCTTGACCCCAACATCAGTCCCCGCTGGGAGCCATTGCATGGGCTGGGCAGACACTCCAGACCTTGCTCTGAAGGGGGACACGAGGGAGTGAGAAACTACAGAAAGCATAAAGCCTGCTGCCCCCCAGGAAGGCTTCCTGGAGGAGGTGGTGTTTAACCTGGCTCGCTCTAACCTGAACAAACACCACCAGGAAGAGGCACAAACCTAGAAGGCAGAGCCTAATCTGAGTGGGCTCTCGGGAAATGGGGCGGCCCACCGCCAGCCCAAGCAGAAGCCCAGGACTGAGGGTTTCGGGAGGTTGTGAGCTGGATTTAAATTAGCAACATCAAGGTTGCACAGCGGTGGCCTGGGACCCGCCCCTGCACACACCTTCTGCCCATCTGAGGGGGAGACCAGCACCTCACTCCTGAGTTGAGGTCAGCACGGCCTTTTGCCCCCCACCCACCCCATCTCTGACTCTTCCAGGTCACTCTGTTCATGGCCTGAGGCCTTCTCTGCCCGAGGAACCCGCCTCTTGCTGAGTTGGGGGTAGCCTCTGTGTCTGCCTCACCAGGGCACTGAGGCAGGGAAACCCTCACAAGAACCCAGGGGCTGACAGCGAGGCGGGGGCAGGGCAGGGCGGACACAGCTTGGGCTTCGGGCTGTGTTTGAAGAGTGAGTGGGTGAGCGGGTGACAGAACTGTATTTATAAGCAAAAACGTGATCCCATTTTTGCAACGACAAATCATAAAGCCTTATGGTGTTATTTGTATGTGAGTGGGAAAGATCTGGAAGAAAATCCAGCAAACGGCTGCCCATGGTTGGCCCTGGAGAGGAGCGTGGCAGAGTGAAGGGCCTGTGGTCTACCAACTCTGTTCTATTTTTCATAGTGGGCATGGATTATTTTTGTAGCATTAACAATGACTTCTAAACTGTAAGCGATTTTTCAGCTGTGTGGACTGATTAAATATTTAATGGATGGCAAAGATGCTTCTCCTGTCCTCTGCTGCCTCGTCCAGCCACTGCCCTGCCACAAGTCCTTCCAGAGCCCTGAAGAAGCAGACGGCACCTAGTCCAAGGTGGGCTCAGAGAGCGAAGGAGAAAGGCTGGCAGAGTGCCCGGCCCAGCCTCAGCCTGAGGCCCTGCCCAGCTGCCCCCACTGCTGCCCAGGAGCAACCCCTCCATGGACATTGAGCAGAGGACAGGCCGAAGACAGGTCTGGGGACAGCTCCCTGGCTCCAGGAAGGGCTTTTCCCGGCGGCAGCAGCCCTTTCCGCCTCCTAGGACGCGTGGGATGTCTCCAGACCCAACATATGTGGGAGCTTCTAAAACAGGGACGGGAAAGGAGGAAAAATAAAGTCTGTTCCCCCCAGGTCTGTTGTCTCAACATGCAGAGGCCTCCAAAAACGCTTCCCACAGAGGCAGCGGGGCCAAGATTCAGAGGCAGAGACCCAGCGCACAGATAGGCAGACTGAGGCCTCTGGGATAAGAAGGGGTGGAGTCCACATTAGCATTGCCCAAAACACCAGTCCACAGACAGGTGCTGTTCACAGGGGTCAGAAGGGAGAAACCTCTGGTCTTCTGCCTTGTCTATAAATGGGGCCCGTGGACTAGTGTGTGGGCAGGCCATCTGCAGGTGTATACGGCTGAAGAGCAGGGCAGAGCGATAGCACAGCAGAATTGAAGCCCCAGACTGAAGCAGACAGTGCAGACAGTTGACCCAAGAGGATGAGCAGAGAGACAGAGACAAGAGCCAGAGAGGCTGACACAGAGCTGAAGGGGACGAGGAGGGATGCTGGGTTCTGGCGGATATAGTGGTTCTCCCACCATGCCTAGTGCAGTGGGCAACCAGTAGACATGACCAGTACTGCCCACTCTACCATTCTCCCCACTTACTAGCAGCTGGTGCCTCCTGTCATTAGACGTGACACTGGAGCTGGCCATGTCTGTGACTAGGTGATGTGCTAGGTGTGACTAGGTGATGTGCTAGGTGTGACTAGGTGGTGTGCTAGGTGTGACTAGAGTGATGTGCTAGGTGTGACTAGGTGGTGTGCTAGGTGTGACTAGGTGGTGTGCTAGGTGTGACAAAGTGATGTGTTAGGTATGACTACTGGTGTGCTAGGTGTGACCAGGTGGTGTGCTAGGTGTGACTAGGTAGTGTGCTAGATGTGACTAGATGGTGTGCTAGGTGTGACCAGATGGTGTGCTAGGTGTGACTAGTGGTGTGCTAGGTGTGACAAAGTGATGTGCTAGGTATGACTAGGTGGTGTGCTAGGTGTGACCAGGTGGTGTGCTAGGTGTGACCAGGTGGTGTACTAGGTGTGACCAGGTGGTGTGCTAGGTGTGACCAAATGGTGTGCTAGGGTGTGACGAGGTGGTGTGCTGGGTGTGACCAGGTGGTGTGCTAGGTGTGACCAGATGGTGTGCTAGGTGTGACAAAGTGATGTGCTAGGTGTGACCAGGTGGTATGCTAAGTGTGACCAGGTGGTGTCCTAGGTGTGACCAGGTGGTGTGCTAGGTGTGACCAGGTGGTGTGCTAGGTGTGACCAGGTGGTGTCCTAGGTGTGACCAGGTGGTGTGCTAGGTGTGACCAGGTGGTGTGTTAGGCAAGAACCTTTAAATGCCATCACACACACACACACACACACACACACACAGAGCCCATGCTTCTGTCCAGCAGCCAGCAGAACCCAAGACGGCAGCAGTTGGACAGCCAGGGGACTGAGGTACATATATGAGAAACAGAGGTTGCTGACCATGGATGGACATGTAACAAAAAATGAGGGGGGAAATCTGTTATGTTTAGCAACAGAGACTTGGGAACTGTTTGGTTTGGCAGCACAATCTGGCATAAGCCGGCTGACATACAGACAATCTGGGTTCACAGCCCAGAATCCAGCGACTCTGGGTGGCCTCGGCAATTCCAACCCAGCCCAGAGCATCCACTGACTCTGGAGGGCAAGTGCTTGGCCCTTGGTTCTCCGACTGCCCTTTAATAAAAACAGAGGATCTAACAGGGGATTCCATCTAGCTCCCAGAATCCTCGAACCCTTGTTTAGAAAGTTTCCCATCCTGCTTCCCAAGGTCCATAGAGACTGTCCATCCCCAGGACCCCTAAAGGAAGACTATTCATAGTGGAGGGATTATTCTCTGCCAGGATTCCACCCGTACTGCTCCTCAGAGTCATCTAGGGCACTCTGAGACCGTCCCTGGGTCTCAGAGGTTCTTGGACATCCCTCTGGATTCAGGTTTGGGGCACTCCAAGCCACAGAATTCCCTCAAATCTCACCAAGCCTGGGCAGAGGGAGGAGGCAGGGCTGGACCGAATGGCAGGCTGGACCTTCCTAGAAACAGACTGCCCCTTCCTGTTCGAAGACACTGTCCCCACTCCTTGGGCAGCCCTGGCTGCACCTGAGATCAAAGTGCAGCAGAACGCACAATCAGAACCTGCTCACCTGCAGGGGCCAGCCAGAGACCGGAGTCCTCCCGGCCGCTCCCGCCCGCTCGCCCTCCTCCTGATGCAGTCTCCCCCACCTATGCTGGGCCAAGGCAAGAAAAATACCAACCTGTGAATTTCTGATTAAAACCTCAGCCTCTGCTCTGCCGTAGCTCCTCCTGCAGGAAGGGGCAAGTGAGTTCAGCTGGGGTGTGCATGCAGGCTGTGTTGGCAGGCAGCGAGTGACCTACTGTGGCGCGGGAGGTGCCTGTGATTATGCGTCCCTGTGTCCAGGGGGTGTGAGAATTGTGTGCCCTGTGTCTGTGTGACTTAGACAGTTTGGGTGAGCAGAGGTAGCTCTGCTCTCAGTGTGTGAGTAGGGCTGCGTGTGCAGGGGTGAGTGAGGAGCATCCTCAGGAGGTATGTGTAGATACTTTCCTTAGTGCAGAAAAAGCCTTAGGTTTGGTTAATGATCAATAGTCTCAGGCCCCTTGGCTGGTGACACGCACACACAGACCACACATACACGCATACATACATGAGACACACAATATATGAGACACACACATACACACATGAGTGCACACACAGGCTGCACACACATGCATATACACACGCATGCATACCTAGACAACAGGCACACACATGAGTACACATAAGCACACACATGCATGCCCGCATGCATACACGCACACACAGACCACACACACATGCACACATATGTACACACACGCACATGTACACACACAGAGGCATATCTACATGCGCACAGGCACATGCCCACATACATACAGACACACGTGGGCCCTTAGCTTCCTGCCAGCAAAGCTAAGGAGAAAAGCACAAGGGTTTGGGATTAATTAAAAACAAAAAAAGTGGGGCCGGAGCAATAGCAAGGTGGGTAGGGCGTTGGCCTTGCATGTGTTTGACCCAGGTTCAATCCCTGGCATCCCATATGGTCCCCTGAGCACTTCCAAGAGTAATTCTTGGGTGCAGAGCCAGGAGTAACCCCTGAGCATGACCGGGTGTGACCCAAAAAAGCAAAAAAAAAAAAAAAGTGGCTCAGGGGGTGGGGGAAAATCATTAAAAAAAAAAGAATAAAAAAAATCACCTGCCTGATTCCAACATTGTATTTCAACTTTTTCAACTTAATGTTTAAAAGGGGGCAGAGACTCAGACACACCAGGGAGAGCTGCCATCCGGCTCTCCCTAGCTCAACTGACCATGAGGCTCCCAGGAGGCAAGATGGGTCTTGGGAGTGGGACTATCACCTCTGTAGGGCCTCGGCAGCAGCCGGATGAGACTCGCTCACCATAATAGCCACCATTTCCACGGTCCACACCCCACAGCTTATCAGAACCCATGCAAGAGAGCGATGATCTTAAGACCAGCTCAGAACAGCTGAGTTCAAGCCCAGGTAGGAGGCTCTCGGAGGCGGAGGTCACGGGTGTTCCTGGAGATGGAGCTGGGGTCCCCAGTCCCCTCTCTGACCCATCCTGGTGGCCCGCCCACGAACTGCCTCAGGGCTCTCGGCCATGATGCAGAGACTCAGACACACCAGGGAGAGCTGCCATCCAGCTGTCCCGGCCATGCAGTACATCAAACTAGTGGAACCAATCATGTTCTAGAATATATAGCAATCTACAATGTGTAAGAAAGGGAAATGAGGAAAGAGAGAGGAGAGAGAAAGAAAGAGAAAAAAAGAGATAAAGAAACTGCCATGGAGGCAGGCTGGGGGAAGGGGAGGGAGGTGGGGACATTGGTGATGGGAGATGGGCACGGGTGGAGGGATGGGTGTTGGAACACTGTAGAACCAAAACTAAAACATGAACATCTTGTAATTGTATATCTAACAATGCTATAATAAAATTTATTTTTAAAAAACCATAAAAGGGGTTTTGCCTTGTTAATTCCCTTTGGGCGCGGGGCCAGCACCTTGCTTTTGCCTCTGGGCCTGCAGAGAGAGCGGCAGAGTCTTTCTAGGTAAACTAACCCTTCGCACATCCTCCTCAATTCCCATTTCAATTTCTCTAAAGTGGACTGAGAACTTAAAAAACACTTGGAAAGTGATATGAGTGTGGAATCTCATAGATTTCTACAATTTTGTTTCCAATCTTATCTCATGGTTGCTTATCTACACCTAATTTGACAGCAATTGTCTTAGCAATTTACCTTTCTGTCCTGTTAAAGATTTCAATTTTGCTCCACAGAAACCCTGTCTTGTGTGTTCACAATGCTTTGGTATCTGCTATTTAATGACACAACTTTACTAACAAATGCCACCAGCATCCATAGATCCAGAAACAACGGCAGTTGATGGGGGCTGGAGACGGTACAGGAGGTAAGGGTCTTGCCTTGCATGTGGGTTCGATCCCCAACACCACATATAGTTCCCCAAGCACCGCCAGGAGTGATCCCTGAGAGCAGAACCAGGATCAAGCCCTGAGCCCCATCAGGTATAAGCAAACAAAAATAAACAAACAAAATAAGCAAACAACCAATAAACAACAACGAAGGCAGATGATCTGAATGCTCTGACTGACCTCGTGACTGGCGGGAGGATGGAGGGCTGTATGGGTGCATGCCAGGTGGACTCAGGAAGAAGGATCAGGGATGGGGCGAATGTATGAAGCCTCCCAGGCATGCGGGGCACAGGCTTATTGCTGATTGGGGCAGGCGGGGGGCAGGAATCTCTGCCGGTGGACCATCTCTTGAGTGCCCCCTATTATAAACCATGTTACCTCAATAACAATTATTGCTCATTTAAAATAATAATAATATTTTAAACAACAATATTAAAAAAAGACCAGGGATCTCTCAAGTGTGCTAGTCCCTGCCTCACATGAGTGAGATTAATCTCCGAGCCTCTTGGTCCTGAGAACTGAGGGGTTCAGCCTTAGAGCCAGCAGGCTCCCTCGGGCCTGAAGCCACGTCTGCCTCACATCACTGGACCCGGCATCACCAGCAATGACCCCCACCCCCCTGAGGAGGACTAGGTGGCCCCTGGGGGAGAAAACCTCGTGGACAGTGGTGTGCTCTGTGTCCAATGGGAGATGTCATTCCATCGTTGGTGCTATTACTGGCCAGAGGGAGAAATTACAGCAAAGGAAATGGACGTCCATGGCAGGCCGAGAGATGCCCTCTTCGGCCCCTGACTCCTGCCCTGGACACTGATCACATATGGGATGCCAGGGATTGAACCCGGTTTTCTCGTTGATTCATGATGGGAGCCAGCAGGGCCTCTGGGAATCCATAAGCCATTCATTCCTCAACCTTCTCCATCACTCAGAAGCGGCTTCTTCTGCTTCACCAGGCTCAACGTTCCTTGTTCACAATCAGGCTCACCCAAGCTCAGCCCCTCTCCCAGCTGAGGTACCCAAGTGGGGAGGCGCCGCGGCATCTAGCTCGCTCCAGCACCTCAGCCCCCCCACACTCACACCCAGGTTCCCTCCAGCACAGCTGCCAGGGGAGGGTTAGAGACTTCAGAGGACCCCCCGGGGCCCTGGGGTGGAGTAAGAAGGGAGGAAAGCTAGAGCTCCCTGCCATGGGCTGTCTCAGCCCTACTGGATGCCACTGGGGGCCCTGGCCACGAATGCTGTCCCCCAACTCCCTCCCTCCCCCTCCCCCAGCTCCCCATCTGTAGCCTTAACGAGCTGCTGACAGCCTCCATCTGCTCCTTCTCAGTTTCCTGGAAGAGGGGAGGGAGGAGGGCAGGCAGGGAAGGCAGGGCTGGGAGGGAAGGGTGGGTTTCAGATGTGCTGCCCCCTCTCATGCTGGGTGCTGCTGGGCACAGCCCAACAGCCAAAAACCCTCCGTGGCCCACCCAGAGATCCAACTCTAAAATATGGGAGCCTTAAGAGGAAAAGGTTTCAGCCCCTCCATGCATCTGGGACCATCAGCCCCAGCAGCTGGAAATGGCTAGTTTCCAACAGGACCCTCTCAGAAAGGGAAGGAACATGCCTCCTCCTCAATCCGGGAATTCCAGGTCCTTCCCTACTGCACCTTGCTCCCCTTCCCTCCTTTGGTTCTCCTTCCACAGAGAAGGGCAGGGGGCTTGAGGACCAGGTCCTTGGCTTCAGAACTAGACCATCCATCAACCCTCTGCCGTGGCAAAGTCCCCTCCTGCTCGTCAATGCTGCCATCTAGAGGTAAAGGCGAGTACTGCAGGAACTGGTGCCTGGTCTGGCTGTCCCTGGGTGCCCCAGGATGGGCAGACCAAGGAGGAGGCGCCCTGCAAGCACTGAGAAAAGACGTCTAGGCCCTGCCCTGCTTCCAGGCAGCCATGTAGACAAGCGTTGCTCCAGGTTTCTTGCTCACCAAGTCACCCCTTCTGGAGAGCGTGGCCCACAAGAAGAAAATGGTCAGAACCTCTGGGGTTCCCAGCAACCTGGGCAGCACTGGCCAGTGAGCTCCTACATGCTGGCGCTGGGCAGCCCAGAGGTTCCCCAGACCCTCCATTCGCTCTGGCTGTGGAGGGGTGAAGGTGGTAAGGCCTCTGGCGGCCCCCACACAGGATGTTCCCCGAGGCTCTGCAGTGCTTTCCCAAAGATGTAGCCACGGAGTCATCCGTGACCACTCCTACTTCTGAGCTTGCTCCATCCAGGCTCTGCTTCCAAAGGGCGCCGGTTTCCATCGACTGTCCTCTCCAGTCTTCCAAGGGTGCCATGGACCCACCTCGTGCTTGGCCCTGAGCAATGCTCAGTTTAAGATGGAAGGACAGAGGGAGAGAGAAGCTGGTGACATGGGAGCTCCCGGCTACATAAAGGACCCCCCCCTCTCTCCCTGGCTGCCCCCATCAATTGCCAGAGAAGTCCCCAGTGTGCAGGACACCTAGGAGAGCAGATTTCTAGTCTCTGATCTGCTCCCTCAATTGGGCAAGACCCCCTCTCTGGGCCTGTTTCCCCTGTGTCTGTAAGGGAGAACTGAGACTCCCTCCAGCAGGCTGGAGGATGCATGAGCAGCAAAGTACCTGCCAGGCCAGAGCTCTGGCTCCCTTGCTCCTTCCACCAGGGTGGGGTCACGAGTAGGGACCCTAGGGGACTGTGGGATCATTGTGGATGCATTGTGTGTACCACCACCCACGGACACAGAGCACGCGCATGTACACACAGCTGCACTCACAAGTACAGTGAAGTCACCTGCACACTCCTATGTGAACAACACTGCCCACCCCCCACTGTGTCCTCCAGGCACTGACGCCAGCACACGCCCTCTTCTTGGTACTGCAGAACCTCAGGACCAAGTTTAGGAATGCAGTGAAGTTATGGAATTGATTTCTCTGGGAACAGTTGGAATTAGTTTTAATTATCTTTATCTTTCTTCCAATTGTGCTCTCAGCCTTCTTCTTGCTGCTTAATCCATCGCTATCGACTTGCCCGTGGGGCGGGGGAGGGAGGTGCAGGTGAGTGGGCAGCATATTTGTTTTCCGAACAAATGTAAACAACAGCAGCCAACACCCCTTCCTCTGCGCCAGCCTCCTCAGACAGCTGGCAGGGGCTTACTGCACACACGTGTGCACACACGCATGCACACATGCGTGTGCACACGTATGCATGCAAGCAGCAAAGCCTTGACCTGCAGGGCAGCCCCCGAGGCCTTCCTCAAGGCCATGATGCGGCTGTCAGAAGCATCCCATCAGCCTTCCTTGGTCCCCGGAGAAGCTGGGCTTCATGGAAGGGTCTGAATCTGGGCTGAAAAATCTCCACCTCTAATGATAATACCAGCCTAGAACTGAGCATTGAATGTAGGCATAGGGATCTACATGATAACCTCCAAATGTATTGCAAGCCGCAATGTGTAAGAGAAGGAAAGAGAGAGAGCAAGAGAGAAGAGACAGAATGCCTGCATAGAGGCAGGCTGGGGGAGAGAGGGGAAGGAATCACCATTGGTAGTGGGAAATGTGCACTGGTGGAGGGATGGGTGCTGCAACACAGTATGACTGAAACCCAATCATGAACAGCTTTGTAACTATGTATCTCAAAGTGGTTTAATAAAGTTTTTTTTTTAAAAAGAAAACTCTCCACCTCTTTCTCCAGCCTCCCATCCCCACCCCGAGGCTCACCCCTGACCATGACGCTGACCACAGAGAGGCAGGACCTGGGCCTGACCCATGTCAAACACAGGCACATGGTCAGTGAACCATAAGCATTTGCTGAAAGGTCTCATGGGAACAAGCAAGAGTGAAAGCGGCCTGGGAGAGGAGCCCAGAGTGGAAGAAGGCTGTGGAGAGCGTCTGGAAGACACTGAGAGGGTCAGGTGAGCAGGAGGGCAGGTGTCGGAGAGGCCTCGTTGGCTAGGCTGGTTTGGTTTCCTTTTCCTGCTCTGCCTCTGGGACTGGGGCGCCCAAGGACAGGATGCCCTGACCTTCAGGGTTCCCCCAACTGTGCCCCACCCAGGTAACTCCACAGCAGCTCCTGGGATGCTGGGAGGGTGTGAGAGTGTGGAGGGGGCGCCTGGCCCCCTGCACAGGGCACGCCCCATGGGGGCGACATCCCTCACCCGAGAGGTGCTGCTGCTAAGTGCCCTGCGGCGCTAATATTTTATGATTAAAAACCATTAAGGTTTAGACCGTGAAAATCCAAGGGACACAAAATCAATGGCCCAATATTGCTTCCCCCAGTAAGTTGTGTAAATATTGTGTCTTTTATTGTTTGGCCGATGGCAAGAGCCGAGATACAGGTGCAGATTAGACTAAGGAAGCTCTGACCCCCACCCCCCACCCCGGCCTGATCTAGTGGAATTAGCATCGGGCTCGCAGGGAGACCTGAGAGCAAGGGCCAGGCTGATTCCCTAGAAGGTCATGCCCTCCCCCCAGCTCCTCCCTGGCCCCTGCAGGACCCCCACTAAGCACACGCACATGGCACCCACCCGGCTACTGCGTCCTCACAGCCGTCCGTCACCAGCTCTGCCATCTGCTTGAATTTGCATATTTAATCAGGAGCTGTCTTCTCCCTCTGGGGGTTCAGATTGGGGTGGGGGAAGATGAGTCCAGGGCTGCTCCTGTCTCTGTGAAGAGGTGAGGATAGGGGGTGCCACTGCAAAAGCAGGCCCCTCCCATCTCTCTGCGGCTGACCCTCCTGCTCAGGGAGAGACCAGGCATGAGGGGGACCCTGCCACAGGCACAGTCCTGCTTCTTTCCCCAATCCTTGGGCTCCCTCCTCCATCACTGCCCCTCTGAGTGAAGTCCTCAGGTTAGACATCCCAAACCATGTCCTGGTCCCCATCCGGGCAGGGAAGGTGGAGCTGAACAGGGGATGCTCATGGGCGGGGGGGGGGACACTGATGAGGTCACTGGTGTGAGGGGCAACACTGAGCTGATGGGGTGCACAACCCTCCCGGGAAGGCAGCGGCCACTGACCTGTGGAGGGAGAGCAGGCTAACATTGGGATGTCCCCAGCAGCTAATCGGTGGGGGCGAATAGAGAGCAAGTGGGGTGGTGGCCCGGCTCACTGTGAGAGCAAACACACACTGCTGGCCTGGGAAAGGCCGGAGCACTGTGATAGCAGGCAACCGGGGGGGGGACATCACCCTGCCTGGTGCCAGAACGTGTGCTGGTCCTAGAGAGCAGCTGCTAGAGGAGGAAATAGCCGGTTCATGTACCGATGGGCTCAGGGACAGATGGACTCAGGTGGGGACAGATGGACTCAGGTAGGGGTAGATAGACTCAGGTGGGAAGGATGGACCCAGGTGGGGAGGAGGACTCTGGGCCGCTGTGGGCAGTGAGGCTGGGTCCTGACTGTTGCATGCACAGCTCTGCCTCCTAGTGTCCTGGCCACATCCTAGTTCCAGAAATGTCAGTGACCCCCATGCCACAGCCACAGTGAAAGGTAACCACAGTGGGAACCTACCCGCCAGCTCTCTCCTCACTCTTGGCTATGGGGATGGAGTGGGGGGAGAAGGCATGGGGACATTTGTGTGTTGCCTTCTGCACAGCCCTCCAGAGACTCACGTGGATCTGAGAAGGACCCCCAAACTCTGGGTCACAAGCTGTGAGATGGAGGGAAGCCCTTGAAGAGTCCAGCTCGGGCCCTGCTGACAGGGAGAGCTGCAACGGGCACAAGGCTGGTCAGCGAGCCGGGTCTGTGGCAGGTCGTGGGGCACACAGCTATTAGGCCACAGTAGGTGCCTCTGTGGCGGTCCTGCTCAACTCAGCTGCTGCAGCAAATATCAGGCTGGACTCGGCTTAGAGGCAGCCACTCTCTTGGTCAGGCCCAGGCTGCTCCACTGACATGCTTTCCCGCAGACCAAGCTCAGCCTCTTCTGCACATGGGAGCAGGCAGGGCCACCCGGCTCTCGGGTATCCATGGATCTCACCACGAGGACCCACCTCATGGCCTCTCACAACCCTAACACCTCCTCAGGCCCACCCTCAATGCCATATCCCGTCTGGTAATAAGGCTTCCACATAGAGCTTTCCGGGACCAGTTCAGCCCATAATATTCCCAGCCTATTTGATTGAAATCCCAGAGGAAAAAAATTCACTTGCCTTACAGGGTGAGGTCCTGGGTTTGATCCCAGCACTTCAGGGGAGAGAGTTAAAAAAAGAGCCTGGTCACGAGGGTGACCTCCACAGAATAACCTCCACACAGAGAGCCCAACCCTCCAAGGTGGGCTCGTACTCCCCAGGCAAAATGCAGAATCCAGCCACTGAGGGGGAAAGGTGTCCAGCCCACCTCACTGTGCCAACACAAAGCAGGCATTTACACCTCCAGGAGTCTGGGCTCCTCATTTCAGAAGGGGGGGACTGAGGTTTACCTGCCTACATCCACAGAAGTCATGGGATGTGCAGGGCTGGACAGGTTCGTCAGCTCTAAGCTCCATCACTGCTGTCTTCTGAGTCTCCCCAGAGCATCCCCAGGCCAGGCCTCAGAAACAAGACTGAGTCTGCCACTACTCTGCCCCTTCCCTGCCACTGTGTGAGCTGTCTCCTCCCAGGCGCCCTCTGGGCGCCCCCCATGAACTGCATAAAGCAGCCTGTTGGGGTGTGAAAAGCTGATCCAGGACACAGAGGAGAAAGAGGCCCATGGACTCTCAAAGAAGCACTTCAAGAGTGCCAGCCAGAGCTGCCTCTTCGCGGTGGGCCAGGCTGGAACCATAGCATTTCCTGTTGTGCAGAGGTGGAGGGGTGGCATAGGGTATCCAGATAGCTCAGAAAAGTCAAATTTGGGGTGCTGTAACCCCACAGCTGTGTGGCCTGGGGAAAGTCACTTCACTTCTCTGTGCTGTTTCTTCATGTACTAACTGAAGCCAACAAGAGTTCCCCCACCCAGGCTGGAAGAAGCTGTGCCAAGTTTGTTTGCCTAGGGAAAGGCTTAGACCAGGACGGATAGCTGGGGCTCTCTGCAGGCATCTGTGTGCCCCACGACCCCCCACAAGAGGCAAGCTGCTCCAAGACAGCCCCAGGGTTGGTCATGCCTGCCCAACAAAGTGGCTCCATGAACGGGAACACACAAGTATGAGTATAGGTGCGGGAGATGGCACTGCCATAGAATGTACATGTCATACCCATGTGTGCCTATAGGTGACAAACATACTCACCAGCCTCACTACTGTGTTTGTGTGTCTCAGTGTGTCACTATCCATGTGTTACTTGGATATGGATGTGGTGTCCCTGGTGTGTGCCTAGGAAATATGTATCAGTCAGTGTGTGTGAGTTGAGTGTGTGTGAATGTGTGTGAGTTGAGTATGTGTGTATAAGTGTGTGTAAGTTATGTATGTAAATGTGTATAAGAGTGTGAGTTGCGTGTATAAGTATGTGTGTGTTGAGTGTGAGTTGAATATGTGTGAATGTGTGTTGAGTGAGTTGAATGTGTTTGTGTATGTTGGATGTAACAGCACCAGCTGCAAGGTGTCACTAGCCTGAGGGTACCCCCAGACTGTCTGGGGGGTGGGTTCTGTGTTTACTCAGAAGTCAAAACAGTGTCCACGTGTCTGTGTAGGAACCCAGGTGTGTAGTTGCGTGTGTGTGTGTGTGTGTGTATATGTCCTTGAGGATGGCGTCTGTGGACCATGGGCCCATGTGGGGCTGTGTCTGCAGGTGTGGGTGTCAGCCTGCTGAGTGCCCACCCCCTCCTCCTGGCCCCTCTCCCTCTCCTGCTCTGTGGGTTTTGAGGGGAGAGGCCATCATGGTCCCCTAGGACAGGTGTGTGGAGCCTGGATTCCCAGGGCCCGCCCCCACCCCCCGCCCGCTACCCTGACTGGCACCCGAGTTAATAAGTGTTGCTTTTCTCCTATTCTACTCAGGCCTGTGATGGAAAATCCTCAGGCTGGAAGTGAGCCCGAATCGATAGTCCATTCCATTTAACAGGGTGGCTGTCACCATAACGAGATAAAAGTGGATTAGCTTCTGCGCTGCAGCGCGTCCCCCTGAGCCCATCTGTTCCCGGCGCAGCCGCCTGGCCACAGCCAGAGGAGCCCCTCTGGACCTGCCGCGGGGGGACACTGGGGGTCAGACATGGCCAGAGACTGGGATCCAGGTGAGGTTCACCTTGGGGCCCGTGGGGGGTCTAGCCATGATGAGGGTCTCAGAACAGAAGCAGGAGCTGGGAGGAGGAAGTTGTCATAGGGGCCAGACTGAAGTGACCCTGAGTTTCACGAGAGCCCGGACAGCATATGACAAGCGTAACCCCAAGTCCTCCCAGCCTGGAACCCCCAAGAACCATACAAAGTGCGAAGGTGCTTTAAAGATAGGTGTTGTGCTTCCTGCTGGCTGGTGGGCCCAAAGAATCTCCTGCAGCAAGGAGGCAGGTTAGACACAGGAAGAGCTTCCAGGCCAAGGAGACACCCTGCCACAGCTGAGGACCCCCACACCTGCTCTTCAGGGCCTGTTTCTGTTGCTGGTGTCTGAATACTAAGTGCCAGGAACCAATTAAAAAGTAGCAAACCTTGGGGCCGGAGCGATAGCTCAGGGGTAGGGCATTTGCCTTGCACCCGGCCGGCCTGTGCCGCCCGGGTTCGAATCCCGGCATCCCATATGGTCCCCGAGCACCGCCAGGAGTAATTCCTGAGTGCAGAGCCAGGAGTAACCCCTGAGCATCGCCGGGTGTCACCCAAAAAAGCAAAAAAAAAAAAAAAAAGTAGCAAACCAGGGGCCAGAGTGATAATACAGTGGGGAGGACGTTAGTCTTGCATGCCTCACACCTGGGTTGAAGCCCTTCCTTCCCATATGGTTCCCCAAGTACTGCCAGGAGTGATCCCTGAGTACAGAGCCAGAGTAATCCTGAGCACTGCCTGGTGTGGCCCCCAAAACAAAAACAAAATCACAGCAAACTAAAACCTGCTACCTTTGTTGCTTTCTGTTATTGGAGGTACTTCCTGCTGTTCTGCCTCCCCACGCTGGTCTCTCTCTCTCTCTCTCTCTCTCTCTCTCTCTCTCTCTCTCTCTCTCTCTCTCTCTCTCTCTCTCTCTCTCTCTCTCTCTCTCTCTTTCCCCCTCTCTCTCTGATTCTGTCCCATCTGGGGGTCTCCCAGTTTCTCTGGAAAGGCACCCTCATCCTGGAATGCTCACCTTCAAGTCTGAGTTCTTCTGAGTTCACTGCTCCTATTAAAACTTTGATGTGCAGAGGAAAGTCACTTTCTCCTTACCACCCACCACCAGGTCGTGGCAAAGATCCTTCCCGCACAGAAACCAGTTTCATCACGTTAGGGCCCCAGGCTATGTCTGTTGATTTGTCCATTGTTGAGCTAGCTCACAGCCCACGTTCACTTTGGATAGCTTGGTGATGTGTCCTGATGTCTGAGGAGTCCTCTTTAATGTCCATGGCACTGTGGCTACTTGTATTATTTAATAGGTGTTTAAGCGCAGACAGGGGGTAACAAAAGTGCCAGAAATCGCAGCTCCTGGCAACGTTTTTTGAGCTGTATCAGTTCCCACATACTACAGATATTTAGTTTTTTCTCGTGTCCAGGCCAGGGCCCTCATTCATAAGCTCTCACTTTGCTGCACCAGACTGATGGGACAAGAACCAAAGCACAAAGCAACATTTATCCCAGTGCCCCAGCACCACGGCTTTCTCAGGCCCTAATAGTGGTTGAGAATTGCCAGGAGTGTCTCGGGGAGATAAGCTTAGAGTGCTGGAGCCCCAGGCCGGAAGCCAGAGTCACATGACTCCCCAAGCTCCAGTAGAGACTCCTGAGCACTGACCTGGAATATTCCAAACACTAACAGTTGTAGAAGAAGGAGGCGGAGGAGGAAGAGGAAGAGGAAAAGGAGATGAAGGTGAAAGGAAGAAGAGACACTGCGGGGTCAGAGGAAGAAGGGAGGGGGTAAGAAGAGAAGGAAAAAAGGAAGAAGAATGGGGGCAGGTGGCAAAGAGTGAGGGTAAGTGTAAGGGAAGAGGAGGAAGAGAAGCATCAGGGCCCCGGGGATCCCCAGGAGAGGTAAGAGTCAGCGTGGGTCTTCCCAGGGGTCACCTTCAACGCAGAGCAGATAGGCCATCAACTGTCCTGGTCTGGTTCCCTAGAAGCTGACCCCAAGACAGGCTTCCAACAGCTTCTCTGGGATGCAACCTCAGAAACCCCAGCAGGGGAGCAGGAAGTGGAGCAGGAAGGAGGAGACACTGAGAGTCCATTAACCCCCAGGGGGACCTGAACAGATGGTGGGAAGGAATTGGCTGAAAGAGCCCTGACAATCAGGGGGGGCCCCTACCCCCACACTTCGACTGCCCTGGTGTGGGGAACAGGCTGCAGACACAGGACATTGGAGTGGGTACCCAAAGATGGGAAGGCACATGGCACCCTGGGAGACATGGACACGTTAAGAATGGACAAGATGAAGACAAAGGCCAGAAGAACAGGATGGGGAGGAGGCCAAACCCTTTGGGACACAGAATGGAGTGGGTTGGGGGACAGAGCCCGTGGGGGGGTATTAGGGAGACCGAGGAGGGCAGTTCTCAGCATTCATGCTGGGAGACAGGTGGGTCAGGGAGTGTGGTGGAGGAAGAGCAGGTGGAGTCTTTGGAAAATGAGGATGAGGCCCAGGGGACAGGCGGGGGTCTGGAGCAGAGAGGGCTGGTCAAGGAACAGTTGGGAAGTCCCAGGAGCCAGTTCAGGACAGGGATAGAGAAGCACCCCAGAAACACACACAGAGGAGCAGAAGGCTCTTCTCCCAGTCTGTCAGGGTAACAGGAGGCCCCTCCCATCGTCCTCCAGGGTAGGGAGAGGGGACACCCCGGGAGGGTGGCAGGGGAAGGAGGGGACAAGCTGATGTGGATTCAAAAGGAGCCGACAGCTGTCAAATCACATAAAACCTCGTATGTTAATAATTCTTACAATTTTGCCAAAGACTTAATGGCTGGCCTGTCAAGAGCGGTGACAGAAGCTATTATGGAAACAAGATGGGAATATTTTGGAGGCAACATCGACAGCACAGCCCAGGCAGGGCCTCCCAGGATCAGGAGGAGGGCAGCTGGGCCCGCTGCCCACCACCCAGGAAAGCTGTGTGCTCGGCCCAAGAGGAAGGAGCTGGGCCATTGCGGATTCAAGCCATTGACTGTGGATTGATCAACTCCAAGGATATTTTAATTAACCAACAACTCCCCGAGCTGCCCCATCCTTCCCAGACCCTTCCCCATCCGGGTCTGCAGTCACCTTCTCCCAGGCCACAAGCAAGTCACCAGCCACCATCACAGGGGTCCGGCCATGGGCAGAGCCACAGGGAGGTACTTCAGTTTTTGATTCATGGAACAGGTCCAATAGCCAAGCAGCCATCAGATAGGCGCAAACACACATCTAGAGCTTTGAGATCCCGGAATAGCTTTCCGCAACTCACCAATGCTCCTCCTGCTTCATCTCATTTCCCTCTCCTTAACTTCACGATTTCACAGCGTACCTTCTGCTGTTACAAACAGAGGGTGACAGCAGAAACCGAGGCTGAAGGGGACACACATTTGCCTGCCGGAGATTTTCTCTAGCAGTGTTGCCTCTTCTCCCAGGACCAGAATCCACCTTTACCAAGAGTTCTTCAACTAAAAGGTCTCTTCTTGGACTAATCACTGTGACAGCCCCCTCGTGAGGTGTCTGCCTGCGTGCTGGACCAGAGCTCCTCAGGCTGGCCAGAGTCCCAGGAACCCTGAGCAGCAGCTGAAGCGCAGGTTTGGGTTGAGCAGGTCAAGGTGGAGTCTGAGATCCAAACAAGCACCCAAAGGGGGCTCCCAGGGACTGGTCCTCAGACAACATCTTGAATGCCAAGGTGGTCAAATGCTTTGTCTCCTGCTGTGAGCCAATGTCCCTATGAAACAGGCACCAGAATGGCCATCCTTGTTTTAGAGAGGGTCTGGGGGAGAACGATACTTGACTAGGTCCAGAGTGAAGCAGCTGGCCTAGGATGTGAACCCAGGCTGCCCGCAGGGGCTGCCCACTGAGCTCACCACCCGCCAGGAATTTGCATGAGCAGTCGACTCATGCAGGAGCCCGCCAGCCTCTGAGAGGGTGAGCAGGTGGAAGTGGGGCAGAGCAGGGATGCTCCGGAGGGAACCTGCGCCTAACGGGGGTGGGCTGGAAAGCCGGCGTAGCTGTCTCCAGACACTTCTCTGGCCTCCAATGGGAGACCTCTGTGCACAGAGCAGGAATTAGCTCATCTAGGGCGAGAGATCGTGAAGCCAGGTGAGCAGGAGCTGGAGGGACGTCTTGCCTGGGCCTTAGCAGGTGAATGAACTTCAGATGCCACTGGAGAGAGAAGGAAGAGAAACGTTGGCGGCTCCCTTCCAGCATCCGAAATCAGACAAGCCAAAGAAGCTCGGAACTGTTCCCATCCTTCAGCTGTCACCTCCCAAACAGACTCCCGGTTCCTCGGCTTATGTGGGAACAGGCTGAAGAACTGAGAGCAGGAACCAGTGAGGGGCACAGGGCAAGGTTGTGAGTTCAGAGGGAAGCATCTGGCCCAGAGAGGTAACAGAGCATGTCAGGGCCAGGACCTGGCAGGTGTCGGAGGGAGCCTTCTGGGAGCTGGGGCACACTGATCCTTCAGCCCAGAGCTGCCAGAGCTCATTTGTCAAGGGAAGGTAAAAATGTAAATTCGATGTGAGTTCCCACTTGTTTGATGTCACCCACTGTTGTAAAATAAGAAATTGTTCTCATGTTGTTTGCTATGTTGCTCTTCCTTAATAATCCAGAGGCACTGGGGGTCCCGGAAGCAGTCGGATGAGACTCGCCCACCACACTAGCCACCACCTTCGCTGTCCGGACGCTGGGAAACTGCCTCATGACCAGATTAACAGAGCAAAACCAGTTCGAGCCCAGGTAGGTGGCTCCCAGAAGCGGGAATCACCGGGAATTCATCAGACAGAGTCAGGGGTCGGCGATTCCCCCTCCATTTTGTCGAGTCTGATGGCCCTGCCCAGGAGCTGCCCTGGGGCCACCAGCCATAGCATGAGAAGAGCCTCACAAGCGGCTGGGGAAGCTGGAACTTGGCTGCGCCCCTGGCCCAGCTAACTATGGGGCCCCCAGGAAGACAGATGGGTTTTGGAAGTGGGCCCATCACCTCTGGGGGGGGTCCCCGGAATCAGCCGGATGAGACTCGCCCACCACACTAGCCACCACCTTCGCTGTCCGGACGCTGGGAAACTGCCTCACAACCAGATTACCAGAGCAAAACCAGTTCGAGCCCAGGTCGCAAGGCCGCATGCGGCTGCGCCGGTCCAGTAAAATAGTGGAAACAGTAATGTCCTTTAATGCACTGCATTCCACGATGTCTTGGGAAAGTTTGGCGGGAGGGAGAGATAAAGAGGAGAGAAAAGACATACAGAACCCACCAAGTAGTTGGGAGGTGTGGGAGGGGGGAGGGAGGTGGGGACATTGGTGATGGGAGATGGGTTTGGGTGGAGGGATGGGTGTTGGAACACTGTAGAACCAAAACTCTACATGAGCATCTTTCAATTGTATGTCTAAAACAGTGTAATAAAATTTGGGGGGGAAAAAATAATAAAATAAAATGAAAAAAATGAGACATATAAAAAAAAATAATCCAGAGGCAGACATGTCCGTGGGTCGCCATTTTGCAACCTCGAGCCTATAGTCAACACAAACTGGATTTGGGGAGGAGTTTTTGGGGAGTTCTGGGAGAATAAAGGGATATGTTGGAGGGACAGCAGCCATATCTATAGAGGAACAGGTGATAGGCACATAGAGGATGGATGAATAATTGGTGGGAAATGGATGGATGGATGGATGGTGGTGGTAGATGGAGGGATAATGGTTGGGTAGCTGTGTGATGATGGATGGGTGGATGGATGACAGATCATGGATTTAGGTGGAGGGAAGATGCATAATAGACAGAAGCTAGGGTTTTTAAGACACAGTGCTGGTTGATGTAAATAGAATTTGCCCTAACGTTCTTCAAAGGACTTTAATAAACATTCATGTGGTCCTTTGTGGTCTGTCCTTGCCCATGACAGGGAGGCAGAGTCTTAGCCGCACAACTGCCCTACAGAAAGGTGACCCCAAGGGAGTCCAGAGACCTGGAGACGTGCTGGCAGAGCTGGGGCAGGACTGGGGCAGCTGCCCGGTGTTTGGAGCAGACATCCTGGGCTGAGCCAGTGAAAGCATGTCCCTGTCCATTCTACTTGGAGTGGACATTTCCCAGGAGACCCACAAATGCATCCTGTACTCTGAACCCCTGAGGACTCTGCAGGCACCAAGAGGAAAGAGGCCATTGGCACCAAAGACAGTGGTCTCAGGAAAGACCCCAGGCATTGCCACCAGACAGGCGAGGGAGGTTTCTGCTCACAGGTGCTGGCCTAAGACACAGGAGTGGTCAGAAAACAGCCTCAAGGACAGACAAGGAGGATGAGTAGGAAGAGGAGGAGGGAAGGCAGGGGAGTTGGCAATTCACCAGGAACTGCCACATGGTCTCATTCAGTCCCCACAGCCACCTGTTAAGGCCCTTCTTCTGGTTATCCCCACTCTGCAGATGAGGAAACCAAGGCTAAGAAGAGCACAAATGGTCTCAGGACACCCCACCAGGGAAGCAGCTCAGGTTCTTAGTGGACTAAGATTGTGTTAGGGCTAATCCCATGCTGTCTGGTGGCAAACCAGGCTCCCCCTTGAGTTTGTGAGTTCAGTCTTGATGTTTAGGCGGCTTGGACCATTCTGACAATCTAGACCAAGCTTGACTACCTCACTAGGTGACTTTGGCATTTATTCATATCTCATAGTTCTGGGGGCCACAAAGCACCAGATCAAAGTACAGCTGAGCCAGAGGCAGTATCTGGGCAGGCTCCTGGAGCAGGCTGCGCCTTCCCATCTTTCCCAACATAGGAGCAGAGAGAGGAACCCAACCCACCTGGCTCTCCCCAAAGACCTCACACCTAGATGAAGGTTCCACCTCAAGACAGAGCTAGGGGCTGGAGCAGTACAGCTTGGAGGGCACTTGCCTTGCACACAGTCGACCAAGTTCAATCCCTGGTATCCCTGAGCACCACCAGGAATTATTCCTGAGTGCAGAGCCAGGAGTAAGCCCCAGGAATCATCAGGTATGCCCCAAAACCACAATTTTAAAATTGAGAAGGCGGGGCCAGAGTGATAGCACAGCAGGTAGGGTGTTTGCCTTGCACAAGGTTGACCCGGCTTCAATCCTCAGCATCCCTGAGCACCACCAGGAGTAATTCCTAAGTGCAGAGCCAGGAGTAACCCCTGAGAATTTCTGGGTGTGATGCAAAAAAAGCCAAAAAAAAATTGGAAAAGCAACACAACCTAGCACTCATCTCCCCCTTAAAGGACCACCTCCCTGGAAGCCGGGCACTGACATATCAGGTGGGGCGAGAGGGCACACAAGCACACATAGCACAGTCACAGCTCTTTCCCGCCACAGCTGGTTGGGAGAGGGTGCTGCCCATATGAGGGTCCCAGGGCCCCTCCTGCAGACCACAGCCAGAAAACCCAGAGACGCGGCTGCTCCTGGCTGCTGAAGCCCCCGCCCGCGCCTGCTCCCAGGCCACCGGGCTGTGAGCCCCCACTGCCTGCAGCGCCCGCCCAGAAGCATTAATTGAAAATTAATCCGCTCAGTACGTGCGCGACGTGCAAATCAAAGCTAAGTGTCTCAATTAGGAAGAGAAATGGAGTCGGGCACTCTTCTCGGGCGCTGGCTTATTTATGGGGATAATATCATTTTTAATGAGGGGAGCTACTAAAAGGCACAACAAATGCAACATTTAATAGAAAAATATTACAGCATTCCATCAGCAGCGGGAAGCAGGGAGGGAGGACGGCGGTGGCAGGAACACCCAGGAATCTGCCTATGGCTCCCCAGGTATCTGCCCAGCATCTGTGCGTACACACAGAGACACACAGAGACACATACATATGCACACACTCACATGTATACACATGTACACACGCACCATGCACACACACACACACACACACACACGTCTTCTATGCATGCCCCGCGTGGATGTGTAGCATGTGCCTGTGTGTTCCTGGGTCAGGGAGGGGAGACATGTTCGTGTTTTTGTGCACAAGGTCAGTCCACCTCCCCCTTGCTGAGTAACGCACCCATGCGGAGACCTGGGCCAGTCAACGGAGAACAAGGCGGGGCCAGAGCAAATAGCACAGTTGGTAGGACACTTGATTTGCACCTGGCTAACCTGGGTACAATCCCTGACATCCCATATGGTCCCCGAGCACTGCCAGGAGTAATTCCTGAGTGCAGAGCCAGGAGTAACCCCTGAGCATTGCTGGGTGTGACCCAAAAAGAAGAGAGAGAGAGAGAGAGAGAGAGAGAGAGAGAGAGAGAGAGAATGAGCCATTTTCCAGGGATTTGGCCTCATTTACTCATTTAGGCCCTGAAGGATCACTCATCTGTCACCCACTCTTGGAGGGTCTTCAAGGGGAAAGTGAGGTCACTGGTCCCCTACTAGACCTCTCCTTGCCATATATGTGCCACAGCTGTCCCAGGCACTGTGGCTCACTGGCAGGAAAGGCCTTCTGGTACCACTGCGCTAAGTTTAGGCCCAGCATCCCCCTTCAGCCTTGGTCTCAGGCTCAAAAGTCAAGTATTTGTGGGACCAGAGAGATAGTACAGAGGGTAGGGGCGTTTGCGTGCTGCAAACTCAGGTTCTATATCCGGTTTCCCATATAGTCCTCTGAGCACCACCAGGAATGATTCCTGGGTGCAGAGCTAGGAGTAAGCCCCTGAGCACAACCAGTTGTGGGTCCCCCCATGAAAGAGTCAAGGCTCGAATCCATGATCCAGACTCAGAGCCGCTCCTCTGCCCATTTCCTCCTTGCACCTCCCCCCCCTCCTCCTCACCTTCTCCTCCCTCTTCCTCACCCTCCCCCCCTCCCCTCCTCCCATCCCATGCAGCTCTACTCAGGTCCTGGCTCTGTGGTTTGACCCAGGATGGTTCTGGGAGCCACAAGACAGGAAGACAGTTGAGATGAGAGGCTCTGAACTTCCGGAATAGGGGTTGGGGATTACCAGGCCCCCCAAAAAAGCCCCTGACCACCCATGTGGGGACCCCTGCTAGGATGTAAGACCCCGATCCTGACCCCGCTCCATGCATGAAGCAGCCCCACTGGCTCTGCCCCACAGGTAGCCTCCAGGCCCTCCTCAGGCACCTGAGCAGGCAGAGGCATCCTTATGGGGGGACACCAAGTTCTGAAATTGTACTTGGTCTGATTTGGGGGCTACACTGGGAGTCTGAGGACTATTCCCAGCTCTGCTCTGAGGTAGCTCATAGCAAAGCTCAAAAGCAGTATCAGGAATCAAACCCGGGGTGTTGGTCAGGGTACAAAGTACGCACTGGGCCTTCTGAGTTCTCTGGTCCCAGAGCACTAAGTCAGCTCAGCTGTTCCCCATGACTGTCACCCTTCCTGGCCCTGCTGTGGGCCTGTTTTTCCATCTATGAGATCACTGCAGCATCTGCGATGAGAGTCCATCGGGTGATCCAAAGAGAACATCTCCTTAAGGCACCAGAAGGAAGCACTTAGCACCAGGGCCGGCGCTTACTGCTTGTCCACCATGTACTGAGACATCGCGATATCCCGCCATACTTCCCGAACCCACTGCTCTCTGCTCTGGGGGGTGGCCAGAGGTCCCCAGCTGCCCAGGCCCCCTCCAAGGTCCCACCAGACTCTCTGACAGAGAGGTGGGTCTCACTCTCAGCACCGCATGCTACAGCTTGTGTACCTCTCCCTGAGAATCACACTTGACATTTTTAAACTAAAATCCGAAGCAGGCGCAGGAGCCATAGTACAGCGGGAAAGGCACTTGCCATGTTCACTGCCAACCTAGGCTTGATCCCCGGCATCTCATAGAGTCCCCTGAGAACCACCAGGAGTAATTCCTGAATACGGAGCCAAGAGTAACCCCTGAGCACTGCCAGGCATGACCCTAAAACAAACAAGAAGAATCAGAACAACCAAGCAGTGATGGGGCCTGGTATGCACAAAGCGTGGCAGCCCTCTGTGGGCCCAGCTCCCAGAGGAAGGTCTTCATGTGGCAAGTGACGATTATGGAAGGGGGAGACTCTGGGGCGGTCCCCAGCGTGGGTGGAAACCTACTCCCTTTCCGGTGTCAAGACCCCAACACCCCAAAGCTGAACCTGGAAGTTGAGGATTCCCCCTCCCCCAGACCCCAGCTGGGTGACATGTGAAAGTTAACTTCCTGCAAAAGTCACTCTCCAGGATTAATATTTATTTCTTATGAAATTTAAATTTTTCAGTGTAATTAAATTTTTATTCATCGTGAGTTATAGATAAAAAATATTTATAGCTTTCCCTTTCGCGCCACTGACAATGAGGCTGGGATGGAACCAATTACCCAGAACTCCTCCTGGGGCTGAAGCCTCAATCAGGGCAGAGGGGGGCCAGCGGGGACTGGCCTCTGACACCCCAGAGGAAGTGCCAGTTGTGCCTCTCACTGGGAGTGGGGGGGAAGGCAGGGGGTCAGTGGATGGGGGGAGGCTCAGTCCGACTGATAACTGAGTAGGAAGAGAGGTAGAGGGGCTGAGAGAAAGCTAGGGAATGGGAAAAGACAGGAAAAGCAGTAGGGCAGAGTAGAGAGCAGGGGTAGGGCCCACTCTGGGGCCACAGGACACTGACACGCTCCCCCCCCACTGCTGGCCCAGGAAATGCTGCCTGCTGGCTCTGGGTCCCTGGAGCACTTCCTGCCCCACGACCCTGAGGGAAGGAGGGCCTGAAGCTAGGGAGGAGCCAGAGTTCTGAAACCAGGCAGGCGACCCTCCAAGTCCCAGCTCTCAAAGGGAACCCCTGGGAGATAGCACAGTTGGGAGGGCATTTGCCTCGAATGTGGCTGCCCTGGATTCAATCCCCGACATCCCATATGGTCCCCAGAGTACCGCCAGGAGTGATTCCTGAGTACAGAGCCAGGAGTAAACCACTGAGCATCGCTGGGTGTGACCCAAAAACAAAATAAGTAAAATAAAAATAAAACTACAAGGACCATTTGGACTATTCCCTAGGAACTGGGAGCTCAGAAGCCGTGCCCAGACCACCACATACCACCACACAGACCCCAGACTGGCTCCATGAGTCCCAGAGGAGTATGTGAGACAGCACAGGCATCAGAGTCCTCTGAGACGGACAGATGCCCCCCACCCTACTGGCCCTCCCCAGCCCTCATGGCGGGGCCCTGTCCAGGCTAGAGCAGGTCCAGGTCGGTCCTCCCCAGTGGCCCCAGGGGCAGAGCCGCTCCTCTTCTTCCTGCCTGGTGGAGACTGCAGGTCAGGCTCACTAATTAGACCTGTCCAAGGCCCTGAATCATTCCCAGGCCGGGCTGGGGAGGTCATTAAGCGAGAGATGGATAAGTGCTAAGCCGGCCTGCTCTGGAGATTTACAAGGCTCGGGCTGGGGAGGGATTTATAAGGTTTGTTAAATTTCTAATTGAGTTTAGAGTGCAGTGCCATGGGCTCAGTGACCAAGCCGCATGGAAGAGAATTAAAACAAGTGCATCCATTCCTCACCCCTCTAGGGAAGCTGCTGGCCTCCCCCTGCCCCTCCCCCTCCAGCCTCTCTGCACTGGGGCTGCACCATGACACTAGTGGGGCTGGGGGCTCAGCGGCTCAGGCCCACAGCCCAGCCTGGTCGAGAGCCCCACACCCACTGTGCCTGTGTTTGGTGGATGTCCAGATCTGTTTGTTCTTTTTTGACTGTTTGGCTTTGGTTTGGGGTCACACCAGCAATGCTCAGGGGGGGACGCCAGCTCAGTGATAGGGGAGGCAGGGCAGGAGAACCCAGTGCTGGTGGCTGGACGGTGTGGTGACCAGGATCAGACAGACTCCAGCCTCAGCACACAAGACATGCATCCAGCCCTGGGAGCTATTTCTCCAGGCCCCTAGTGGACTTGCCCCCACCCAGTAATTAACAAACTCACATACTTCAAAATTTAAAAAGTGTAAAGGAACCCCAAATTTAAGTGCCCGCCCAGCCTGTATCGCAATCACCTAGCCCCTGCCTGAAACACCCCAATGTTTGGCAAAGCCTTCTACTACATAGACATACACATATACATGTATGTACACACACATGTGCACAGGCACATGGACACATATGCACATACACATAAGCACACATAGCACATACATGTAAACATGAGCACACATATGCACACACAAGCTCACACATACACATGTATACACAGACACATGCACACATATGCACACAAAGGCACATTCATTTATATACATATATGCACA
>JAJIBD010006202.1:0-25748 GCA_021461705.1 Cryptotis parvus
CCTGGCTCTGCACTCAGGAATTACTCTTGGTGGTGCTCAGGGGACCATATGGGATGCCAAGGATCGAACCCAGGCCAGCATAGGCCGGCTGCTTGCAAGGCAAACGCCCTACCCGCTGGGCTATCGCTCCGACCCCCTCCTGAACTTTTTCTGTCTGTCGACGGCCATTGAGGTAAAAAGGAACTCTATCCCTGATATTGTTGGGGACCCAGTGGATCCCCGAGCACTGGGTATTGACCTTATCCTCTCCCTGGAATGTGTACAGTCTTTCTTTTTTATGTTAAACAAATTGATACCTGTTAGCTTAGTTTAACTGGCAGTGCCTGGCAAGCTACCCGTGTCGATTTTGATATGCCAAATACCAGTAACAATTATAGACCTCATTCCCATGACCTGATGGAATGGTTTGAGGCTCTTTATGTTCCTGGAGCAAGCAGGTGCCCTTATGCTCTACTAGCATGAGACAGGACATATGGAGATGCTACTCGTGCCCACTCGAGCAAATCGATGATGAACGGGAAGACAGTGATACAGTGATGACCTAGATATTTAAAGATAATTCATGGAATTATATTTGTGGTTTGTTGTGGTTAAAGTGTCTCGTTGCATTGGCAGGTGGTAAACAGGAGACAAGCTGGTCTACACCCAGGGCTCTGCCTGTGAACCCTGGATGGTTGATGGCCTGACATAGAAAAAGACTGAGATGAACCCAGAGCCACGGCAGAGCCTGGCAAGCTACCCGTGGTGTATTAGATATGCCAAAAATGGTAACAATAATGGACCTCATTCCTAATGAATGGAGATGTTACTGGCACCCACTCTAGCAAATTGATGAACAATCAGAAGACAAGAGACAAGTGACAAGTGACTTGTTCTTAGTTTATCTTTCTAAGGACATTTATAACAAAGATCCTTAGAAAAGAGATAAGATCGACCTCCTGGAAAAAACAAGATTTGCATCTGGACAATTATAATAAAGACAATGGTATATTCTGGGGAAAATATTAGGGAGTTTTACAAAACAGTCTCATAAATATAATTCTTATTCTAAACTCTAGTCAGAGGCCTAACTTAGGAGTGAGAAGACAATGTGAATGGCAAGAATTTCCTCTCTTTGAGAATATTCTCATTAACAAACTTAATATCTTTAAATGTAATATTGTTATATTAGTAGCAGAAAAGAATTTCTTTGAGATGTAAAGATGTTTTGAGAATAAATTATGCTCAAGATAGTAAGCTCATGGTTTGAAGTACCTTGTTCTCCACCATATGAATGCAAAAGTGGTTGGTAAAATAAAATAAATAAATTAAATAAGCAGAAAGTTAAAGACATGAGACAAAGGCCAGAAAGGAAGTGCATTTAACTTACTAGGAGAACTGAAGGATCAAAACTTCTATATTGTAAATTCAGATGTAGGCAATGTCTCAAAACTGGCTCTAGTGTAGCAATGAATACTGATGTTAAACCAAGAAGCATCAACATGAGTTAGCTTATGATGCAATGCCAGAATTTTGGAAGGATTGGTATTAGGACTCCCATACTATGACTAATACCCAATTCAAATATTTTCAGTGTTTTTAATAAATATGACAGAAAACCATTAACAAAAGTAAAAACCTAAACACATAACTAGGAGTACACCTAAGGCAACTCAACATTGCAACTTGTGATTAGTTCAAGACTCATAATATATATGGGGCTGTAGACATAGTACAGTGGGTTGGGCATTTGCCTTGATTTAGCCAACTGAATTTGTCCCCTGGCATCCCATATGGTCCCCCAAGCACAACTAGGAGTAATTCCTGGTGCAGAGCCAGGAGTAACCCATGAGCATTGCGGGGCTATCAAAAATAAAAACTAAAAAATAAAATACAAATCTGAATTGGTTAAGAGTGTTGGATTAAGATAAACTGAATCAAGACCAATTCAATTAGTTAAAATATATGTATTTTTTTGGGGAGTGCGGAGTGATAGCCCAGTGTGTATGGTATTTGCCTTGCATGTGGCTGGCCTGTGCCGGCCCGGGTTCGAGCCCTGGCATCCCATATGGTCACCCGAGCACTGTCAGTAGTAATTCCTGAGTGCAGAGCCAGGAGTAACCCCTGAGCATTGCTGGGTGTGACCCAAAAAGCAACAATAATAATAATAATAATAATAATAATAATAATAATAATAATAATAAAATATATGTATTTTTTTAAAAGTCAAAAAAAAGTCAATGCTGAAAAAAATTCAGCAATTAAATATGAAAACTAGTGTGCACTCCAGAAGAAATTTGAAGCCACCTAGAAAACTTAATATAAGCATTTGGAGTTACTTTATAAAATATGTTTGATACAAGGACATATTGGAAATTGGAAGCTTCAACTATGAAAGAAAAAAAATTAAGTATGAAAAATGTGAAATTACATAATAACATAGGGAAAAATTAAATCATTTGTGAAAAAAATAAAAATTGTTGAGTTCAAATCAAATGACATCACTGACAAGTTCAATTTAATGATAAATACTGACAAAACAAAGAGTCCACTGAGTGAAAATAAAATAAATAGGGAGCCAGAGAGGAAGTCCAAAGCACTGACTTTATAGCAGGAGGCCAGTGTTAGTCCTTAGCACTATATAGTCCACTGGACACAGACCCAGGGTTAGACCCCAAGCACCACTGTTAGTGACCCCCAAAGGAAACAATCAAAATTAAAGGCAACAGCATAGAGAAACAAAGATGCAAATAAAATAAAAATAGTACTTAAATCTATCCATGGCACAAATGTTTGGATAGCAGTTTCCAGAAAACAGTGACAAATTTAGTTTGTTCTCATAATTATCAGCAAATAAAAGGAATAAAAGTCAAGCATAGAACACAGGAACGTCATGCTGCTTTTGAAGTCAGTGTTAGTCGTTTGACTCCAACATGGGTGAAAATTTTCATCATTGAAAATCGATCATTTAAATAGAGACATTAAGATAAACATTTTAAGACCTTTCAAAGAAAGTAGTTAATGAGATAAGACAGGTCATTTGATGTAAATTTGTGAAGGCACTCTTGAGGATTTTAGACTTGTAAATTTTATTTGAGCAAATAAGGTTACTATACTGATGTATAATTTTGTTAAACAGCAAAGCTGATTATTGCAACCATGATGGAATACTTAATGACAACTTCACAAGTATATTATAATGATATAAAAAGAATGGCAAAATAAAATAGTTAACTGGTGAAATGAGCAGATGTTTTATATTTACTTTTTTCCTAACTAGAACTATTATTTCTTTGTTGAAGTTAGAGTGGGAGAAAGAGAGAACACAAATAAATCTTCAAACCTGCCTATGGTGCAGTAAGTTTCTGTATGTTTTCTAGTTATACAAGGAAATTTATTAGGTGAATAAGATATGGGAAGGGAAAGATGAATAAAAGAAAACTTTCTTTATTCTGCCTGGGTATTCCTTTTTGCAAATTTCTCTAATGAACAGACCATTTTATCATCTCACAAATACTAACCTTATTCCAAATAAAGCAAGGATTCTATTTCATAATATATTGTGGTGTTTCTACAAAAGGAAAAATTTCGTTTGAGGCAAAAGAGTTGACTTGATTAAATACACTTGGTGCATTATTTTAAAAATCCTTTAAAGAAAAACTTAGTAGGAATTTTATGGTAACATAACATTTCCAAGATTCCAAGATTCATTCAGTACATTTTATAACAAAAGCAACAATTCTCAGGTTTCTTTTTGAAGATTACCCAATATTTTGCATCTAATTAACACAGTCCAAAAGGAATCCTGTGATGAAGAAAACTTTCATTCCAATGAACTGTTCTCTGTAGTTATTAGTCACCTGCAGCTACTGTGCACATGAAATATGACTCATGTATGAAAGAACTGAATTTTTATTTTAAATAAGTCCTAATTTTATTTTAATTAAATTAACCTTATATTTTAGTTAAATTAACTTTCATTCTCTTTCTTTTGGGGTCATACTGTAAAGTGCCTACAGGCTACTCTTGGCAAATTGCTCAGGGAAAATCAATCTCCGCTGCAGTAGGGATTTAACCCAGGGTTCCTGAGTTCAAACAATGGGCTCAGCTCAAAGAGCTATTTTTGGACCCTTAATTTATTTTAAGTAATTGGAATTTAAGTAGTCACATGCTGCTAGAGTCTAGTGTATTAGCACAAACCAAAAATACAATTTGTATATAAACAGATTGAATGATATTAAATCCATAATCTTTGAATTTAAACAAAAAGAATCTGTAAGAAAACAACAAATAGCAAATCTTCTGCATTATTAATCACCTTTGAGTTTCAATATTATTCAACAACTTGTCTTATTTCACATGCAAGGCAGTTTCTAGGCAAGAAATTGTGTGTGTGTTTCATAACAAGGAATCCTGTATTTTTCTTCAGTGGTTATTCAGAGCTTTGAAACCATACCACCGTAGTAACAATGTAATATATGATTCATAATGGAAAACACTGCAGAAAGACTTAGGGAAACTAAATTGACTAAAACTGCAGGTGACTTACAATAGTGTTTATTATAGTCTTACAAAAGGAACAATTTTCAGCTGCCTGACTATTCACATTGCAATAATGTAACAACTATAAGGTGTGTGCTAGATGCCAAAATGGTCAGAGAAAATGCTTCATGAGCATCGAGCGAAAATCAAGATCTCCTAAACCTGCCTTGTCTCCCTTCCTGCACAGCATAGTTAAGTAAGTCCCTGGACAGGAATGATAGAAGATAAAGTGGAAATGGAGGCTATTATTTGTATTCTGAGTGTACCTTTTCCACTGCTCTCTCCAGAAACAAGAAAAAACAGTAATTTGAATTAGAAAGAAGACTAAAAAGAGTACGCATGTTTAGAAAAAGATTGAAACCAACGTAACAAAAATTTTAAATGATCAAATTATATCAGATAAGCCACTATTACACTTTTAACTTTTAAAATTGTGTTTCTATACCTTAAACCACAATCGTAAAGTAAAGTGTTAAATATAGACATAATCACTTGTATCACTTGTCTTCCCGTTGTTCATCGATTTGCTTGAGCAGGCACCAGTAACACCTCCATACATCCTGTCACATGCTAGAGTAGTCCAAGGGCATCTGCTTGCTCCAGGAACATAAAGAGCATCAAACCATTCCATTATGTCATGGGAATGAGGTCTATAATTGTTACTGGTATTTGACATATCAAATACAACATGGGTAGTTTGCCAGGCTCTGCTGTGCCAGTGGGATACTCTTGTAGTCACCTCAAATCTCGTGCATTTATTGATGAACCGCATGGCTGCAAAGCAGCCATGTGAGTAAGCTTGTGATCAGCTCTTCTGCTAGGTGGAGCTCTGACAAGCTGGGGAGTCCGGATGTGGAAAATGGCGACCCTCATGTTGTGGGGGTTCCTCTAGTTTCTTGCGAGGCTCTGCTGGGATGGTGGGCCAGGGCTAGAACCCACCTTGCCTCCTGGGCACCTCATGATCAGCTGGGCACAGGGAGAGCCGGTAGCAGTTCTGCCCGGTGTATGTGAGTCTCTGGATCAGGCATACCTGGGCTGGGATTGAAAAAAGACTGCTGCAGGGTGGGTCTCTGACAAGCCGGGCTTGTGATCAGCTCTTCTGCTGGGTGGAGCTCTCACAAACTGGGGAGTCTGGATGTGCAAATGGTGGCTCTCATAATGTGGGGGTTCCTCTGGTTTCTTGCGAGGCTCTGCTGGAATGGTGGGCCAGGGGCTAAAACCTGCCTTCTCTCCCGGGCACCTCATGATCAGCCTGGCAGAGGGAGAGCTGGTAGCAGATCTGCCCTGTGTATGTGAGTCTCTTGAGATGATTTCTATTAGCTGCCATACATCAAACTTCACCCTTTTGGCAGCTTCATGGGTCATTTTTCTGCATTGTTTTCTTTTTCTCTTGATCACAGAGAAAGAGACAGACACACAAGGAGACAAACACACACATAGATGATACTGGCTACCAACATAAATGGGAATTGAAAGGAAGGAAGGAAGGAAGGAAGGAAGGAAGGAAGGAAGGAAGGAAGGAAGGAAGGAAGGAAGGAAGGAAGGAAGGAAGGAAGGAAGGAAGGAAGGAAGGAAGGAGGGAGGGAGGAGGGAGGGAGGGAGGAGGGAGGAGAGGAAGGAGGAAGGAGGGAAGGAAGGGAAGGAAGGAAGGAAGGAAGAAGGAAGGAAGGAAGGAAGGAAGGAAGGAAGGAAGGAAGGAAGGAAGGAAGGAAGGAAGGAAGGAAGGAAGGAAGGAAGGAAGGAAGGAAGGAAGGAAGGAAGGAAGGAAGGAAGGAAGGAAGGAAGGAAGGAAGGAAATAGAGAAAGAAAAAGGGAAGAAAGGAAGGAAGGAAGAGAGGGAGGGAGGGAGGGAAGGAGGGAAGGAGGAAAGGAAAAGAAGGTTAGTTCACACATCACCTTGGGCTATTATTGTTAGATGGTTTCACCACTTTAATAGTAAATGGCAATTACAAAATTAAAGTATGTAGGCTTTGCTGAGCTGCTTTGCTATTATTAATGTGAATTATCCAAAGGAAAACCTCTTCCTCAATATTAGGAATGTCAAAGCAAGCTCAATTTATCAGATGCTTCAAGCCATTGAGACAGTTTTCCAGTACAATTAAGCACGAACTGCTTCACAGATTTCATTGCATGCATGATCATCTCTTTCATTTCATCAAACAGCTGAAGGCCACTCGGTGCCTTTATATTCCACAGAAGAAACAGAAATTTGAACTGTGTGTGCGTAACTATTTTAACTATAATTTACTGTCTCACAAGAAAGTGATAGATACAGGATGCTCTCATAAGTAGGACTTAAAAATACACAGCAACAAAGCTCCAAAGGCAACATAACTAACAGGAAAAAGGAACTGAATAATTTAGTTGGTGGTGGGAGGGATCTGAAAGGGAGGGATTTCGGCATCCTTGGGGGATAAAAGTGGGTACCCTGGTCATGGCTGTGGTATTGCAATTGTGGCATAAGAAACCATCACTATCAGTATTGTAAACCACAGAACCTCAAATTAAAAAAAATAAATAAATACTATTTTGCATACAATACTTTATTCAATTTTAAACAGTATGACTTAGTCCTGTTGAAAGATAAAGACTTGCTCTTCTGTTCAGTACTTGATATTTGATACTGTGCTTAAATTCATTAAATGGTTTTATTTTTTCAATCTTTGGAGTTTTTGCATTGCAGTGAAGAGTGCAGGGACTAAACGCAGAGGTGCTCAGAACTCAATTCTAGGTCTGTGCACAGGGATTACTCCTGGCAGTGCTTTGAGCTAAGAAAGGCATATGAGGTCAGTTCAGTGGTATGCAAGGCCATTGTATTACCTCTCAGGTGGCTGTGGTAAATACTTTTATTGTAGGTGGGAGTGATAGTAGAGCGAGTTTAATGTGCTTGATTTGCATGCCACTACCCCTTTTTGATGCCTGTCACCACATAATGTCCCCCTTATCTCTTATTCTATTAGAAATGATCCATTAGTGCAGAACCAGCAGTAAGCTCTGACTACCCCCCAACTTGTGGACCCCATCAAGACAAAAATTATATATACTTATTATGTTTGAACTTCTATGTTGAAAGCAATTTGAAATACATCCTATCATACATAAAAACAAATAGGTGATTTATATTAATACAAAACTAGTCCATGATTTTGCTATAAGTTGCACTTTTACTATTCAAATAGCATTACAATGTTTACTTGGTTTTAATTTGAATAAATTAGCAGCTGTTCTATAATTGAAAAAAAAATAAACCGTATCAACAAAGAGAATTCCATTAATTACAGGATGATTTCTCATCTACATTTTAAATGATCTCAGAACATCTTGCAATAATTATCTTCAAACAAAATATTTGAATTGTGTCAGATTAATGAATAATATTAAAGGGGTAAATTATTGGTATGTTATTAATAAAATATATCTCTTAGAAGACAGCAGTGATACAGTATATCAAATAACCATTAAGTAGCATTAAAAATCCCATCTTAAGTATTCAGAGAACTGTTTCACTAAGAATTGTGCCATAGCAAGAACAGGTGGCAACAGTTCGATTTTAAATCTACAGACTTGAAGCTTTCTACAGGTCGGCTTTCACAGGTAGTCTAGTCAAAATGGATGGGGAAACCTTTCATTTGCAAAATACATGAGATGAACCCTGACCAATGCCAGGGAGCCATGCAAGATTGTGGTTCTTTGTGATTTCTTTTTAGTTTTAAAAGCAGGTGGCCAGGGCATCTACACAGCTAAATAATCATAAACTGTGACCACTAAACAAAACTTAATGAGTTGAGGAGACATCAGTGAATGAGGTCAGAACTTTTTTAAAGTCCATATCCAAATAAAACCCCTGTAGGTATGGCCCATTTAAAAGTGAAAAAATTATTGGTAACAACCGATTTTTAAGTTGAGTCCAGTATTTCAGCTTATTTCCAGGAAGAGGTTAAGAACATTCCAAAAATGTACAATTAGGCGCTATGGTTCCCACAAAGCGATTTGGATTATGTACTAATATTGTCATTCACTATGTAGAACTAGGCTGTCTAGCAGTCTGGGAATTATTTTCTCTTTTGTGATTTTTATGACATAGAGTTACTTCAAAAAACAACAATAAAATTAATTTCAACAGGAAAGGCATTTTACATGTGAGTGGGTACATTTGTATCATAGAGTCTGCTGTAGTCAATGGATGTTTTCAATGGTGTTTTCACCATGGAAGCAATGGGCATTTTCATTTTATAATCACAAACTATGCCGTATGGCAATTTTTGCCCCATAACACCTTTTCATAACATTTGGATAAGAAATAATTTGTGAATATATATTCCATAGAAGTAAAGGGAAGAAATATTAAAGAAGTAAGAAAGGGAGAAGGGAAGGAAGAAAAGGAGGGAGGAAAGGAAGGAAGGAAGGAAGGAAGGAAGGAAGGAAGGAAGGAAGGAAGGAAGGAAGGAAGGAAGGAAGGAAGGAAGGAAGGAAGGAAGGAAGGAAGGAAGGAAGGAAGGAAGGAAGGAAGGAAGGAAGGAAGGAAGGAAGGAAGGAAGGAAGGAAGGAAGGAGGAAGAAAGGAAGGAAGGAAGAAGGAAGAAGGAAGGAAGGAAGGAAAGAAGGAAAGGAAGGAAGAAGGAAGGAAGGAAGGAAGGAAGGAAGGAAGGAAGGAAGGAAGGAAAGAAGGAAGGGAAAGTAGGAGGGAAGGAAGGAAAGAAGGAAGGAAAGTAGGAGGGAAGGAAGGAAGGGATGAAAGGAGGGAGGGAGGAATGAAAGGACGGAGGAAGGAATGATGGAGTGAAGGAAGGAAAGAAGGGAGGGAGGAATGATGGAGTGAAGAAAGGAAAGAAGGAAGGGAGGGAGGAAAGGAAGGAGGGAAGGAAGGAAAGAAGGAAGGAAGGGTGAGGGAGGGAGGAAGGAAGGAAGTGATGAAAGGAGGGAGGGAGGAATGATGGAATGAAGGAAGGAAAGAAGAAAGGGAGGGAGGAAGGGAAGGAGGCATGAGGAAGGGAAGGAGGTATGGAGGTGAGGAGGGAGTGAGGGAAGAAGGGAGAAAGGCAGGAGATCAAAAATACATAAATTTGCTCTACAGTCACCTAAAAGGAGGAGAAAAAGGTTTTTTTACGATTATATTATAAGAAAAGAAGATGCAGTTTATGGACAAAATAGCTATTTATAAGAGATTAAAACTGAATTAAAATGCCTTTGAATATCAGAATTAGTTTTCTTTTGAGAAATTTCCCTTGTGCTTTAAGAGCTTTGGGATTCCATGATTCTGTGGTACATTGCTCTGATTAATTAAAATTGACTTGACTGTTGTTCTTAGGGAGAAAAAATAATAAGGTGGTGGAGACTCTTTGCAAATTCCTCTTTAAGAAAGCAATAACATTGTTTGTTCATTTATTAGGATTGTTAAATCAATAGGATTATTTATACATTTTTCTTTATTAGAAATTTTTAATTCCAAAATCTAATTTAAACCAAATATGAAGACATCTTATAGTTGTAAATTCCTCACAAAGAAAATTATACCTATTTTACAGTGTGAATATATAAATATTTTAAAATCTAGCTTTAGGTATTCAATTTTTTAAAACTTGACATATCACAGTCCCTATGAAACCATCACCGAAAATCATGGTAATGAACATATCACTCAGTCCCAAATATTTAAATCTTATCTACTTCCTTCCCCAAGCAACTACTCACCCACTTTCTGTCATTATAGATTAATTCACATTACCCATAATTTCATATAAATTCTATAAAATATGAATCAAATTCCTTCTCCCCTTCTGGCTTGTTTCAAACACATAATTATTTTGACATTCATTCTCATTTTGCTGCTTGAATCAAAATGTCATTTCATGTGAAATAGTACTTTATTTTATAGATATGTCACAATTTATTTATCCATTCATCTTCTCAGTGGTATTTGAGTTACTTCATGTTTGAAGCCTCAAACATGAAAACAAAGTATCAAGAGGGATTGGGATTAGTGTACAGCACTTGACTTGTATATGTGAGACTCTGAGTCTGATCACTGATACCACACAATTGTAGAGTGAAACCCTTGCACCACAACAAAGTGTGTGACCTCTAGCACCACACGAGGTACAACAATCAATGCCACCACCCACACAGGATTGTGTGTGTTTATATACACATATATGTATATATGCATATATGTATATGCATACACATACATATATGTGTATATGTGTGTATATATATATATCCCATGAAGGATTCTGTCCTTATCTTGTTCCTGCTAGAAACAAAATCAAGCAGTGACAATGTTCCTTTTGTTTCTCCAATAGTGCTGTTCAAGCTTGCTCTTGTTTCTGAGCTGCAGGCTCCAGCTGGCATTCCTCATGTGCTCCATAAGAGTCTGTAAAGTCTCACTTCCTCATTGGATACAGAGCAGACATGTGTATGGATGATACTTACAGAGCCCTGGGGTGCTTTGGAGTTCCTTGGTATGATCAAGTAACAGCAGGATGTCCCGAGCAGTTTGTGAGTAGACTTCTTGATGGAGTTGTTGATGCGGTTAGTGGAATCTGTGCCTTGTCAATGCCTTCTGAGAATTCAATACACTTTTCTTTGAGTCTCTTCCCAACTCCCCTGCTACATAGCTCACAATTCCATACTCTGCATGGGGTAAGAGTAAAATGAGTTTCCTTGGCAACATTCCGCATAGCTTAGGGAGCTGGGAATTTACTCATATGCGCTCACTTTGTATAAAAGAAATCACATTTCAAGATTTATCTTGGTCCTAAGTTGTGCTACATCAGGTGAAAAGTGATACTGGCGAAAGTCAAACTTTTCCTCTTGCCATCTCTAGAGAGACTGAACCCATGTATTTTGCTCGACCAGCATGCTGGAAAATCTCCACTAGAAACATACACTTCACAGTCTCCTCTATGGATAACTAAGATGGGAAAATATCCACTGGCTCCTGGATCATGGCTAAGAGTGGATCCAGAATGGATTTGCAGATCACTGGAAAGAGCTACAGTCAGGACTGAGGTCTGTGTTCCGATTACCCAATCAAGGCATGGGTAGGTAAGACTCCTCTGGGTTCCTTGGTGTATGGCACTTCATCCCACAGCTACCACAAAAGTACTTTTGTCTTTTTGGGGATGCCCGTATGCATCGCACCTCACACATGAACTTTTTTTTTTGGCTTTTTTGGGTCACACCCGGCGATGCTCAGGGGTTTCTCCTGGCTCTGCACTCAGGAATTACTCCTGGCGGTGCTTGGGGACCATATGGGATGCCGGGATCGAACCCGGCCGGCACCATCCGCGTGCAAGGCAACGCCCTACCCGCTGGGCTATCGCTCCAGCCCCACTCACACATGAACTTTTAAATCCCATTTTCTTGCAGTTATTTATTTGATCTTTCCGGACTCTTTTTCTAGACTCTGAGGTGACTTTCTTTTTCAGGATATCATCTTAGCCTCAATTTTAGAGTCCACCTTCTATATTAGTTTTCTGTACTCTTTTCTCTCTGCTTTGCCTTTAAGCATGAGCTTAAGAAGTAGTTCTAAGAGAAATTGTGGCTTATAAAATACTTACAAGGATTCACAATTTATAGAAATATTTAGGGTGGTACCGCTTCAGACTGAAGAGGTCATCGAAGCCCTAGCCAAACAGGGTGTTCAAACCCAAATCATCAAGATCCTTCGTGACCTGTATTACTGATTCACCACCAGGATCTCACCATTCTACAAAGAAGTGATCATTAATGTCAAAAGAGGGGTAAGACAGGGTGATACCATTTCACCAAACTCTTCAGCACCACCCTTGAGAACATCATGGGACAATTAGAATGGGAAGGAATGGGAGTGAAGATAGATAGTCGGCAACTACACCACCTCTGCTTCACTGATGACATAGTTCTAATAACACCAAATATTATCCAAGTGGCACAAATGCTGGCTGACTTCCACCGAGAATGTGGAAAGATAGGTCTACAGCTAAATTTAAAGAAAACCATGTTTATGAAAAATGAACTAGTTACAGAGGCCCCATTCACTCTCAATGGAACAAACATCTCTGAATGCAACAGTTTTGTGTACCTAGGTTGAGAAATCAACATGATGAACGACCTAAAACCTGAGCTGCACAGGAGGAAGAGAGCGGCATGGAATGCCTTCAAAGGCATCGAAGAAATAGCTAAAAAGACAAAGAACCTCCGGCTCCGGGCACATCTCTTTGACTCCACCGTTCTCCCTGCATTAGCATATGCCTCAGAGACCTGGGCCCTACTAAAGCAGGATGAGAATGCTATTCGGGTCTCCCAGAGAGGAATCGAAAGAGCTATGCTTGGAATATCAAGCCTCACTCAAGTGAGAGAAGGAATCCGGAGTTCTGACCTCCGTCGCTATTCCAGAATCAGGGACGCTGTCTCGTTTGCTAAGGCATCGGAAATCAGATGGGCTGGACATGTAATGCGATTTGGAGACAACCACTGGACTAGAGCCATTACCGACTGGAACCCACGGGATGTCAAAAGATCACGTGGCTGCCCACCTACAAGATGGTCAGACTTCCTTGTTTAGACCCTGAAGGAACAGTTTGAGGCTCTTCATGTTCCTGAATCAACCAGATGCCATTGGGCTACACTGGCACGTGATAGGGTCCAATGGAAATGTTACTGGCACCCGCTCGAGCAAATCGATGAATAATGGGATTCAAGTGATCAAGTGAAGTGATTTGGGTGGTAGATGATCTGTTTTATTTGGTTTTCTTTAACATTTTTAAAAGAAGTTTTAAGAAACATAGTCAATCATCATACTCCACTTACTCAAAAATCATCACTAATGGGGCAGGTAGGGTAATTGCCTTGCATGCAGTCAACTTAGGTTTGCTCCCTGGGACCACTTATCATCCCCGAGCCCCACCAGGAAAAATTCTTGAGCACAGATTCAGAAGTAAGCACTCAGCATGGGAGGATATAGACCTAAGACATACAATCAAACAAAATAGACTAATCATAACATAAAATAAGTTATCTGTATTTGACAGAGCTGCTGATTTTTTTAAATTATAAAATAAAGGATTCTTACTCTCCAAATTACAGAATAAAGTAATGGTTATTTTTCAGCAACAACCATCTGCTGCTGCAGAATCAATTTCAAATAACCCTCCATCTCAATATTGATTGTCCCCAACCTATAAATGCATATCAGTGGCGTAGCTTACTGTGAATGCACTTCTTAAAAAATCAATTAGTGATGCCTTCATTTAAGTGACCATAATCTCTAATTTTAAAATATTATAAATTAAGCTATCCACTAGCTTAATTTATAGTCCTATTCTGTTGCATTTTTCAATTTCTTTGCTTTATTTTATTTCTTTATTTTGGGGTTACAACCAATGTTGCTGGGTTGAGATCAGGAATTTATGAAGAGTCAAAGATTGAATCTGGGCCTCTGATTGTGTAAAATGCACTCCAGCCCTTTGAGTTATCCCCTATGTCCTATGTCAGTCTATTAAAGTCACACCCCAGGAAAATATTATATAAAATCAATTTTTATTTTTGGAAGAGAAAATGAATATCCAAAGTAGATCCAGTGCTCCACCACATACTAAGGAAATTAGTTTAGGGTTTTTGTTTAAGATTATAATACAAAGCAATATTTTTAACCTATCCATAATAGTTTGTAAGGCATACCATGTAGGAAACGCTTAATATGTACAGAAACATCAAAAGTCATTCATTATACTTGATCACTTGATATCCTGTTATTCATCAATTTGCTCAAGCGGGCATCAGTAACATTTCCATTTGACCCTATCACGTACCAGTGTAGCCCAATGGTATCTGCTTTCTCTAGGAATACCAAGAGCCTCAAACTGTTCATTCAGAGTCTTGACGAAGAAGTCTGACCATCTTGTAGGTGGGCAGCCATAGGATCTTTTGACGTCCGTGGGATCCAGTCGGTAATGGCTCTATAAGGTGGTCATCTCCAAATGGCATTACATGTCCAGTCCATCTGATTTTCGACACTTTGGCAAATGAGAAAGCATCGCTGACTCTTGTCAACAGACATCGGAACTCCGAATTCCTTCTCTCACTTGAGTGAGGCGTGATATTCCAAGCTTAGCTTTTTTGATTCCTCTTTGGGAGACCTGAATAATGTTCTCATCCTGTTTTCATAGGGCCCAAGTCTCTGAGGCATATGTTAATGCAGGGAGAATGGTGGAGTGGAAGAAATGTAACCCGGAGTCGGAGGTTCTTTTGTCCTTTTATATTACTTCTATGCTCTTTAAGGCATTCCATGCTGCTCTCTTCCTCCTATGCAGCTCAGGTTTTAGGTCAATTGTCATGTTGACTTCTTGCCCTAGGTACACATAACTGCTGAAGTAATATGTAAAATTCATTATACAGGCAAGAATTAATGCAGACCTCATTTTTGTGTTCCATGAATATGTGGAACCATATTCATGGAACACAAATTCCATGAATTTGCCAGTCTAACCATTCAAGTAAAGGTATTTATAAAGTTTTCATTAAATTTATGATACATTATCTCCAGCCTCACCAGCATAACCAATAACTCAAAATTTAAAGATCTGTCTTTTGTGCACCACCTCAAATTCAGTTTTCACTCTGCACAATGTTCTGTCTCAAGAGCACTAAAACTAAAGATCTTTACAGGTGGTAAGAGTTGTGTATGAAACCTAATGGAACCTAATGGCAATACAGTATGCCAAAATGCAAAAACTTACATATTTTTTATAAAAGTGTCCTTCGTAGAGGCAAACTGATGGGGGTGGGGTATGTGGGAGGCAGGAGGGAAACTGGTAGGGGAAGAGGGCACTGATGAAGGATTGGTGTTGAAACAATGTATGCTTGAAACCCAGTCATGAATAATTTTAATGATTGAATGGACAATTAATCAATTAGTAAATTAATTACACTAAAAAACGAAACATTTTCCTCATTAAATTTGACAATCTTTCTAAAGACTCAGTTATATTTAATTTCATTCTAGTATCACCCATCATTAGATATGAAATTTTACTTAAAGAAAATGAAAATGATACTATTTTCCCCATTTTTCCACATTTATTCAGTTACCAAGCAATCACTTGATCACTTGAATCCCGTTATTCATCGATTTGCTCGAGCGGGCGCCAGTAACATTTCCATTGGACCCTATCACGTGCCAATGTAGCCCAATGGCATCTGGTTGATTCAGGAATATGAAGAGCCTCAAACCGTTCCTTCAGGGTCTTAACAAGGAAGTCTGACCATCTTGTAGGTGGGCGGCCACGTGATCTTTTGACATCCCGTGGGATCCAGTCGGTAATGGCTCTAGTCCAGCGGTTGTCTCCAAATCTCATTACATGTCCAGCCCATCTGATTTTCGATGCCTTGGCAAACGAGACAGCGTCCCTGATTCTGGAATAGCGACGGAGGTCAGAACTCCGATTCCTTCTCTCACTTGAGTGAGACGTGATATTCAACCTGTATTACCAAGCAATACAGGTTGAATTTCTTCAGTGTGTCCCATAAACATATCTCCTTTATGTTTTCAGTGCCATGGACCTGATTTTTCACCTGCTTTGATTCTTATGTCTAACGAATCTCCCCTCTTTAATTTTTTTCTATATTTTTATTTGTTTTTTTGGGTCACACCCAGCGATACTGAAAGGTGAGCTTAGCCGGAAATACCCGGCTCTTCTCTCAGGAATTACTCCTGGCAGTGATCAGGGACCATATGGGATGCCGGGTATTGAACCCAGATCGGCAGTGTGCAAGGCAAACACCCTACCCACTGGTTCCGGCCCCTCTTTAATTTTTTTCTACCCAGTTTCTAGAGCTATCTCCTATAAGCACTGCTCTAATCAGTTTATTATTCAAGTTTTAAAGATTTATTCAAAAGTAATATTTGACCATATTCACATAACTCAAAATATAAATGCAAAGAAGCAAATTAATAGAAATGCAAGTGTTTTATCTCCTGAATGTATGCTTTAAAAATGCACGTGCACGCACACACACACACACACACACACACACACACACACACGGACATATTGTATAGTTTATCTTCTAACTGAACCAAAGTATCATTTTCTAAATAATGCCTCTAATGTTATATTTGTATGATTATGTATGTGATTATATTCTTTGAGTTTTTTGACTTTTTATTATCACCCTTCAAAACTATTTTGAGACTCAGTTTAAGTTTTATTGATTTTCCCTACCCCAGATTACCTCTTGCTTCTGCTATTGTTTTATCTAATATTAAAGCTTTTGCTATATTACTATATGTGACTTACAGAAATGAAAGGCATCTAGTAATATTATATTACAAGCTTTAAAGAATAGTAATCCATCTCTTTCACCCAAATTTGAATCAATTGATAGTAAAAAGTAATCATCATATGGAGGATAGGATATTGACTTGCCAGTCAGCAAAGTTTAAGAGTAAAAATTCAAAGTTTTGTCCAAGGAAATGTTCTGCTACTGATCTACACTTACACAAATATCCGTCCAGTCTCTTTTCTATCATGGAAAGGATATCATGACTCTGTGACTCTCAGGCATAAATGGACAATATGTCAATAATATTTTTTGCTGAAAGACAGATAAGCAGAAGGAAGAAAACAGAAAAGCATTTGACTTATACCTAGTCATTTGACTAAAAACACCAATGACTAAAGTGTCCATCCTGCAACTCAAAAGAATTAGAGATGGATGGTACAGAGAAAGGATGATGTGTTTTCCAAGTGGAGCTCCCTCTACATGGAAGAAATGATCAATAAAAGGAGAATTGATTCCCAAGTACTCTAAATGTTTGTGGAAGTCAAAAGATTAAGTAACTATAAAGTACTAATACCATATCAAAGGCATGGGGCAGAGCTGCTACTTACTCTCCCTGTGCCCAGCAGCTCACGAGGCACCCGGGAGGGATGGCGGGTTCTAGCCCTGGCCCGCCACCCCAGCAGAGCTGCACAACAAGCCAGATGACCCCCCCACTCCATCAGGCAGCCATTTTCCACATTCAGACTTCCCTCTTGTCAGAACTCCACCCAGTGACAGCCTATCACAGCCCATCTTATCGAAGTTCCACTCTGAAGCAGTTTTTTTTCTTTAATCCGCCCAGGTATGCTGGACCAGAGACTTACAGACATGGGGCAGAGCTGCTACTTGCTCTCCCTGTGCCCAGCAGCTCACGAGGCGCCCGGGAGGGATGGTGGGTTCTAGCCCTGGCCCGCCACCCCAGCAGAGCCGCACAACAAGCCAGATGACCACCCCACTCCATCGGGCCGCCATTTTCCACATCCATCCAGACTTCCCTCTCATCAGAACTCTACCCAGTGACAGCATATCACAGCCTGTCTTCGCGGGCCGCAATTGGCCGTGTGGTTCATCTATAAATGCTATATTTAGAGGTGACTACAAGGGTATGCCACCTGCATGGCAAGCCTGGCAAGCTGCCCTGTTTTATTTGATATGCCAAATACCAGTAACAATTATATTAGTTCATTCCCATGACGTAATATAATGGTTTGAGGCTCTTTATGTTCCTGAAGCGAATAGATGCCCTTGGGCTCTACTAGCTTGAGACAGGACATACGGAGATATTACTGGTGCCCGCTCTAGCAAATAGATGAACAACAGGAGGATAGTGATAGTGATCAAAGGCACACAAAAGAAAAGTATAATAGCTAGAACAATGAACTGTTTAAATAACATTCTTTCATATTTCCAAACAAAAAGTCTCATGTTATAAATCTCTTGATAAAAGTGTATTTTGAATTCTACAATTAAAAACTCCCACCAAATTTCAGACACACACCCTCGAGGTGTTGCAGGTGTGGCTGTGGTGCCTGGCTGCATTGGCAGGTGGCAGACAGGAGACAGGCTTGTCTACACCCAGGGCTCTGCCCTATGGGCCCTACATGGTCGATGGTGTGACATAGAAAAAGACTGGGTCCCCTGGATGAACCCAGAGCCATGGCAGAGCCTGGCAAGCTAACTATGGTGTATTCTACATATCAAAGATAGTAACGATAATGGACCTCATTCCAATGAATGGAGACATTACTGGAGTCCGCTCGAGCAAGTGTATGAACAACAGAAGACATGTGACAAGTGACAAGTGACAATTAAAAACTACATGGCTATTAAAACACATTAGCCTTTTGGAGAAAACTATCAGTGCTGAGATGTTAAAAGAATATAGCATAGAAAGTAATTTAAGGTACTCCCACATGTTATATATCAATTATAGAAATTTACTGACTTGAGTCAGATTTGATTTGCTCTGATTGAAGTAATTATTAATAGGATTGAAATGTTATGACTAACATTACCTTTTAGTTTAAAATGTTGATTCAGTTAACTAATGAATATTTTTTAAAATTTTGAGTCTTTCTGTTTAAAAATCACTGAAGAGCAGCTATAACATCTAAGAAATGCATTAGAAACACATCGTTATCCCCATGTCAAATACACAAATTAGGATCTACATTATATATAAGATCCTAAGTTATTTGTACATTAAAGATGGAAAAGCACAAAAAGTCTTATTCCAGAATATACTATATCATTTGAATGCTTTTTCTCTGAAAGCAGCACAGTAGGTTCCACATTATAGCTATCAGTGTGGAACGAAATCTGTAATCCAGGGTGAACAGAGTTAAAGGGAATTGCCTGAGAATACCAGGGGAAGAAGGTGAAACACAGCCTCTGTCTAGAACCCAAATTACCATTATCTTTTGCATCTATAATAAATATATTTCATGTTCTAAAAGGGAGAACATGCTTTATTTTTATTTTATTATTTCATTGAATTTGTGATTAGTAAATAGAAAAAATAATTTCCATATTTAATAGAAGTTGTGTTAGAATTTTTCTGTCTTTCTAAATCAAAGACATTAGGATTCAGGAATGTCCATACTTATAATTGCAGTTGTGTGCAAACAAATACTATTGCACTTTATGTGCAGTTAAGTAAATGAAGAAAATTTCAATAGCTCATCAGTCTGTAACTCGGTGTCAACTTTTGTATTGGTAGGTGTTACCGCGAGTTGAGAATGCAATCTGGGATAAATTAAACAAGGTCCTAAAGTGTATAATCTAGCTAATTAAGCTCCATTTTTGTAACTGAAACCCAGTAGTACCCAGTACATCTTTTCTTCCAGTGCTTGAAGTTCACAGATTTGGGGAGGTATTACTTGTACCCCAACTAACTCCCATCATACCCTTCTCCCATCAGCAGATAACTGACCAATTATCTAGGCCTTCCAGTGGAGATAGATAACAAGTTCACTGGCATTTAAACTTTGTTATAATTATGTGTGCTCTGTTAATAAATATTCATGACACTTAAATACATTCCATTGTTTCTATTTTTATTTATTTATATTTTTGTTCTGGGGTCAGGAAAATAAACAAGCAGTGCCTGATAAAATTTCAAGGCTGTCCCAGGCTGCCAAAACGAAGAACTAAAATGACTGTCTGTACTTTCAATGCATGTACACTGGCAACGGAAGCATATATTGAGGATCTGATGCTGCAAGCAAGAAAGATCAAGTACGACATCATTGGTCTGACTGAGACGAGGAGGCATCAGTCGCATCATGCTGTATTTGACACCGGAGAAGAATTGTTCCTTGGAACATGTGATGAAAGAGGCGTCGGTGGCGTTGGTGTCCTTGTCAACACGAACATGGCTGTCAACATTGATTCATTTGAATGCCTAACAAACCGAATAGGACGATTACACTTGAGGAGATGTGGCCCACTGCCAGCAATTTCTATCTTCATTGTCTATGCACCAACATCCACATACAAAGAAGATGAAATTGAGAAATTCTACATGGAATTGGAGGAGTTCTATAAAAAAGATCACACCTTCTACAAGATCATAGTCGGTGATTTTAATGCCAAGATAGGACCGAGAAGATCGGCTGAAGAACTCCACATCGGGACCCATGGCCTAGAATGGAACGAACAAGGTGAGAGACTATCTGGAGTTCATCATGTCCACCAAGACTATTCATGGGAACTCACAGTTTCAGAAAGCTGAAGTGAAACGTTGGACATGGGAATCTCCTGGCGGACAGTTCCACAAATGAAATTGACCACATCATCTTCAATCGACGGTTTTGTCTGACCGATGTTGCTGTCGCCCCCAAATTCCACACAGGATCGGACCACCGTCTCCTTCGGGCAAAATTCTGCTTCCCGCAACGGGGAGAAAAGGCTGCAAAGTTTAAGAAGAGAACTCCCAGAATGACCACCAACTGGGCACTCTTTGGCACCATTGCGGCAACATGGGAAGATACCATCATTGATGACATCGATGAAGAATACAACCGACTGGTTCAGCACCTCCATGATTGTGCGAAGAATGCCGAGAGAGAGAGAGACACAAAGGACGCTTGTCTTCAGAAACTCTTGAGCTCATTCGCCAACGTGGCAAGGCGCGAGCCTCAGGAGACCAAATGCTAACGCCCAAGCTTGCTAAACAGTGCAGAGAAGCGATAAAAAGCAGACCTCAAAGACAGAAGAGCAGAAATACTGGAAGATGCAGCAGAAGCCGGAAAAGTATTCGCACTGCCCGCCTGTCCTTCGCCAACTATAAGACCAAGATGACTGCCCTCCGACGCCCTGATGGATCTATCACATCTTCCAGAAAGGCAATGGAGATTATCCAGGACTTCTACTCAAATCTCTTTGATAGCCACATCCACCTGCCCACATACCAAATTCCACAGGATGGATATGTCATTCCCAACGTTCTCTCTTCTGAAATCCGACATGCCATCTCATCGGTAAAGAAGGGAACAGCACCAGGCCCAGACAAAGTCAGACCCGAACACCTGAAGAATCTGCCGACGGTACTCATCAATACACTAGCTCGGCTCTTCACACGCTACCTGTCCGAATGCAAGGTGCCCTCCCAATGGAAAACCAGCAGGACAGTTCTACTGTTCAAGAAGGGAGACATTCATGACATCGGCAACTATCGCCCCATCTGCCTGTTGTCTGTCATCTACAAGCTGTTTACACGAGTCATCCTGAACAGGATTAGCAGAACACTAGATGAAGGTCAACCATGCGAGCAAGCAGGTTTCCGGAAAGGATTCAGCACAATCGACCATATCCACACAGTAACCAAGCTCATTGAGGTTTGTAGGGAGTACAAGATGCCACTCTGTCTCACGCTCATTGATTTACAGAAAGCCTTTGATTCTGTGGAGACTGAAGCAGTCATCGAAGCCCCTAGTCAAACAGGGTGTTCAAACCCAATACATCAAGATCCTTCGTGAGCTGTATTACGGATTCACCACCAGGATCTCACCATTCTACAAAGAAGTGATCATTGATGTCAAAAGAGCGGTTCGACAGGGTGATACCATCTCACCAAAACTCTTCAGTGCCACCCTCGAGAACATCATGAGACAATTAGAATGGGAAGGAATGGGAGTGAAGATAGATGGTCGGGCAACTACACCACCTCCGCTTCGCTGATGACATCGTTCTAATAACACCAAACATTAGCCAAGCGGCACAAATGCTGACTGACTTTGACCGAGAATGTGGAAAGGTAGGTCTACAGCTGAATCTGAAGAAAACTATGTTCATGAGAAATGAACTAGTTCCAGAGGCCCCATTCACTCTCAATGGAACAAACATCTCTGAATGCAGCAGTTATGTGTACCTAGGTCGAGAAGTCAACATGATGAACGACCTAAAACCTGAGCTGCGCAGGAGGAAGAGAGCGGCATGGAATGCCTTCAAAGGCATCGAAGAAATAGCTAAAAGGACAAAGAACCTCCGGCTCCAGGCACATCTCTTCGACTCCACCGCTTCTCCCTGCATTAACATACGCCTCAGAGACCTGGGCCCTACGAAAGCAGGATGAGAATGCTATTCGGGTCTCCCAGAGAGGCATCGAAAGAGCTATGCTTTGAATATCACATCTCACTCAAGTGAGAGAAGGAATCCGGAGTTCTGACCTCCGCCGCTATTCCAGAATCAGGGACGCTGTCTCGCTTTGCCAAGGCATCGAAAATCAGATGGGCTGGACATGTAATGCGATTTGGAGACAACCGCTGGACTAGAGCCATTACCGACTGGATCCCACGGGATGTCAAAAGATCACGTGGCCGCCCACCTACAAGATGGTCAGACTTCCTTGTTAAGACCCTGAAGGAACAGTTTGAGGCTCTTCATGTTCCTGAATCAACCAGATGCCATTGGGCTACATTTGCACGTGATAGGGTCCAATGGAAATGTTACTGGCGCCCGCTCGAGCAAATCGATGAATAACGGGATTCAAGTGATCAAGTGATATTTTTGTTAATGCCAAAAATTAAACCGAAATCCTTCATAGGCAAGGCACACATTCTACCCCTCTCAGCCACATCCCTGAGCCTTGAAATGCATTGTTTCTTATTATTGTTGTGTTTGTTTGATTGGTTAGTTGATTTGGGGGACACACCAGCAGTGCTGGAAGTGGGACGATTAAATTGGGATTCTCTCATGCAGTATATACAATTCACAGTTCTATTCAAAGCCAATATTTATTGAGATTACTTAGTGAGTTGATCAAGTTCCATTCAAGTTTTCTCACTTTTTATAATTTTAGATAACTACTATACTTGTTTTGTTTCTCTTTCGAAATCTCAATCCACTGTGATGACATTTTTGCAACAATTAAATAAGAAAAGTAATATTATGAAAAGAATACAAGGGGCAGAGCTGCTACTGGCTCTCCCTGTGCTCAGCTGATCATGAGGTGTCTGGGAGGGAAAGTAAGTTCTAGCCCTGGCCCACCATCCCAATAGAGCCCTTGCAAGAAACCAGTGGAACCCTCACATCATGACGGACGCCATTTTCAACATCTGGACTCCACAGCTAGTCAGAACTCCACCCCAAGAGATAAGCTGACTCTCCCCCATTGTGTGCAGCCTGTATGTGACCTGGCAGTTAACCTGTAAATGCACAACCTGTGAGCCTACTAACAAGAGCATACCATCCACACGGCAGAGCCTGGCAAGTGACTGTGTCATGTTTGATATGCCAAAAACCAGTAATAATGATATACCTCATTCCCATGACTTGAACGAATGGCTTGAGGCTCTTCATGTTCCTGGTGTGAGCAGATGCCTTTAGGCTACATTAGCATGCAATATAAAGTATGGAGATGTTACTGGTGCTTGCTTGGAGCAAATTGAACAATGGGAAGACAAGTGATACAAGACAAATAAAATATTTTACAGGCATATGAAAAGTATATTATGGAAGATGAAAGAAAAGCTAGTGCTGCTGAATATATTTTTGCTGCAACTAGCAAGTAGCATTGTCCCTACCATCAGAAAGTAATAGATGCCATGGTTAGAAAAGATAAATTTTAATAATAGAGCAGAAAGAAGCCAGTAAATTTAAGTGTGGGCTCTTTAACATATTCTATTTTACAGACTCAATGGCTTGAGCCTTGAAGATTAGAGGTCCTAGTACAAACCCCAGAACCATATGCTCCCTGAGAATTGAAAGATATAACCCCAAAGCAAAATATAAGCAAATAAAATTAATAAATACAACTGTCTTTAAGATAATTAAATATTCTGTTTCAGTAGGAGAATATCCATCTTATACAAAATCACAATTTTTCTTCTGTTTTATCCAGTGCATGTAATAACTCCTTTAAAAATGCTTCTGCATTGTCAAAAATAAATAAATTTAAAAAATAAATAAATAAAATGCTTCTGCATAACAATAATAATATAGTTAATATTATCATTGATGCTTTCATTAAAATGTCTTGATGTTATTTTTCTGGATTAAAGGCTAAAAATAAAAAAAAATCACCTATATTGTTCTATCTTAATAAATAAAGCTGAAAAATCATTTAAGCTACAAATGGCTGTATTGCAAACCTTGCCTTCTCTATTATATAAAATTTGCTTTATAAAAGAAAATGTTAAGTCTACAACAAATTTTCTTTCATGAAGATTACTTTTGTTAAAAACAGTACTTTAGATATTTTGTTTCTGTTTATTTTTTTGGTTTAAAAACAGAACATGCCACAAAATAAATCAAACGCAAAACAAAAGTACAAAAGAGAAAAAAAACACAAGAAAGATTTTACTTTATCTCTTGAATTCTAGATAAGTCTTAGGAATTCAAGCATAAGGACATGGATGGATTACAGAGAAGCAGAATCCCCATCACAATATCTCTCGGGAATTGAGAGTGTGGAGAAAGTTGTTCTTTGCAGCACTTTGCAATTTGTTAGTTCTTTGAGAGACACAGATTTTCCATCAGACTTTTAGAAGCTTTATCTTGTGCATTAAAATTTGACACACAGTTTCTGCGTGTGCATAAGTTTAAAACTTAGATTCCAAAAAAGAAGAAACAAAAATAAAAAGACTCTTACCAATAGAAGAACAAGAGATTTCAGCATTACATACAACTATGAAAGCATAGTCAACCAATTTAATCATTCTTTAATTTAATCTGTTTATACCTAAGTTCATAAGTAAAATGTCTATTAGAGCAGGCTTCTTGACAATACAATAGCAACTGGTGAAGGAGAGTCTGGTAGAAGGTGCTACGGAGATAGCTCAAGGACAACAGCCCAAGTCTGGCACAGGGAGGATGTGAATTTAATCCCCAACACTGCCTGGTGCCCTAAGCACCATCAAGAATGGTCCCTTTGAACACTGAACACTGAGAAAAGAAAAAAGGTTAAATACTCTCACTATTTCATAAGACAACAACAGAAGGGAAATGTGTGTCCAAACTGCTCAGTAACTAAGATCACGCCCTTTATAATCTTATTGCCCTGAGCAGAATTGGTTTACTTGGACTAAAAATAAGCAGAATCCACACTGAAAATTAGGATTCACTAGTTCTAAAACAGGAAGAGGAAGTTACATATTGAATAACATATATACAAACCAAAAATGTATTTTGATTTTTAACTGAAGAAATGACTACTTTGATTAGCAGAATAATAAATTTATTTAATAAAGAAAGTAAAGTTTAACACCTGACTGAAGGTGCTGTAGACTGAATAGTTCAGGAATAGGTGGAGAAATGGTGGAGTGAGGCTTGTTTAGTGGGATGCAGCATCCTCAAACAGAATGGAGAGAAATCGCACTGGGCAGAGGAAGTGGCTGAAATACAGTATCAGTGCCACAGAGTCTCTGCTCAATCAGCCCAGCTTCAGTCAGATTTTTTTTTTTAAATTTCCCTTTTGTTTTT